>CAUYON010050480.1:0-21934 GCA_963573935.1 Arctocebus calabarensis
CAATAGATTACAGCTTATCATTAAAAAAGTCATACATCATGATCAAGTAGGTTTCATCCAGGAATGCAGGGTGGGTTGACATACACAAGTCCATAAATATTAATCACCATATTAACAAAAGCAAAATCAAAGATCATATGATCCTCTCAATAGATGTAGAAAAAGCATTCGATCCAGCATCCTTTTCTAATTAGAACACTGAAGAGTATAGGCATACATGGCACATTTCTGAAACTGATCAAAACTATCTATGACAAACCCACAGCTAATATTTTACTAAATGGAGTAAAACTGAAAGCTTTTCCTCTTAGAACTGGAACCAGACAAGGTTGTCCTCTGTCACCATTACTATTCAATGTAGTCCTGGAAGTGCTAGACAGTACAATTAGGCAAGACAAGGAAATAAAGGGCATACAAAAGGGAGGAGAGGAGGTCAAACTCTCCCTCTTTGCTGATGATATGATCTTATACTTAGAGAACTCCAAAGACTCAACCATAAGACTCCTGGAAGTCATCAAAAAATAATGTCTCAGGATGGAAAATCAATGTCCACAAGTCAGTAGCTTTTGTATACGCCAATAACAGTCAAGATGAGAGGCTAATAAAGGACACAACTCCCTTCACCATAGCTACAAAGAAAATGAAATACCTAGGTATATACCTAACAAAGGAGGTGAAGGACCTCTATAAAGAAAATTATGAAATCCTGAGAAAGGAAACAGCAGGGGATATTAACAAATGGAAGAACATTCCACCCTCATGGCTGGTAAGAATCAACATTGTTAAAATGTCTATACTTCCCAAAGCAATCTACCTATTTAATGCCATCCCTATTAAGATACCAACATCCTACTTTCAAGATTTGGAAAAAAATGATTCTGCATTTTATATGGAACAAGAAAAAAACCTGTATAGCTAAGGCAGTTCTTAGTAATAAAAAAAAAGAGGGGGGGCATCACCATACCAGATTTTAGGCTGTACTACAAAGCCATAATGGTCAAGACAGCATGGTACTGGCACAAAAATAGAGACATAGACATTTGGAATCGAATAGGAAACCAGGAAATGAAACTAACATCTTACAACCACCTAATCTTCAATAAACCAATCAAGAATATACCTTGGGGGAAAGATTCCCTATTCAACAAATGGTGTTGGAAGAACTGGATATCCACATGTAAAAGGCTGAAACTGGACCCTCACTTCCTCCACTCACAAAAATTGATTCAAGATGGATAAAGGACTAAATTTAAAGCATGACATGATAACAATCCTGAAAGAAAGCATAACTTGGTTTCTTGTACGTGCAATGAATCCCCAACAATAAAAAAAAAAAAAACAACTCCTTGTTTCATTAATTTCTGAATGATTCTTTTGTTTTCAATTTCATTAGTCGCTGATTTAATTTTGGATATTTCTTTTCTTCTGCTGGGTTTAGACTTAGATTGTTCTTCTTTTTCCAATTCCATACAATGGCTTATGAGTTTGCTGATGCACTGTTTTTCTGTTTTTCAAATGTAGGCACCTAAAGAATAAATTTTCCTCTCACGACTGCTTTTGCAGTATCCCAAGGGTTTTGGTAGCTAGTGTCTTCATTGTTGTTATGCTCAAGGAAGTTAATGATTTCCTGTTTTATTTCTTCCTGGACCCAACTGTCATTCAGCATAAGATATTAACTTTTATGACTTTATGTGAGGTTGAACATTTTTGTTGGAGTTGAGGTCCGCTTTTAGTGCCTTGTGGTCTGAGACGATTCAAGGTAAAATTTCAATGCTTTTGATTCTGTTGAAGTTTCTTTTGTGTCTTAGGATATGATCAATTTTGGAGAATGTTCCATGGGATGATGAGAAGAATATATATTCTTTATCTTTGGGATGGAGTGTTCTATATACATCTGTTGAGCACAGTTGTTCTAGGGTCTCATTTAAATCTCTTATATCTTTGTCTAATTTGTGTTTAGAGGATCTGTCCAACTCTGAGAGAGGGGTGTTAAAGTTCCTTGTTATCGTGAAGTTTTAGAATACCATATTGCTCTGACTAAGTATGGTCTGTTTCAAGAATCTGGGAGCATTTAAATTGGGTGCATAAATATTTAGAATTGAAATATCTTCTTGTTGTATTTTTCCCTTGATCATCATTGTCTTTTTTGACTTCAGTTGCTTTAAATCCACACGTATCTGAAAATAAGATTGCAACCCTTCTTTTCTTCTGAATTCTGTTTGCCTGAAAAGTTGACTTTCAACCCTTAACTGAGTTTTAATTTGTCTTTTGATGTGAAGTGGGTTTCCTGCAGACAGAAAATAGATGACTTGCGTTTTTTAATCCAATCAGCCAATCTATGCCTCTTCAGTGGGGAATTCAAGTCATGGACATTTATTGAGATAATTGATAAGTGTGGTAGTGTTCTATTCATCTTATTTTGTGAAAGTCCATTGCTTAGTTTTGTCTTTTGCATCATTGTGGAAGCTAAGCTCTCTCCTTTAATTTCTGAGTGTTTACTTTGCTGATGATCCATTGTGATAGTTAGTGTGTAGAACAGGTTGAAATATTTCCTGTAAAGCTGGTCTTATTGTGGCAAGTTGAAACTTGTATGCATGAATCAGAAAGAATGCTGTTGACTGTGTTTCTTGGAAATGAAATAATGGAGTATAACACAGTCTGTCTCAAAACTTTTGTATTGACCTACATACATGGACCAGGGGCACAATTCTCAGGCTGGATCAGGGTGGGGGGGGTATGAGGATTATGCCTCAGTGGTACATACAAGTGTTGCCCATGGGTGCCCCTTCTTTCCCCTTCCTATCTTCTTTAGTCAACTCTTAATTGTGATTTTGGTTTGCCTGCCATATAAATCAGTTGTACTTATCCACGGTCTGCTTTTGGTGTGATCTAAACAAATCTAGTTGTACAGGAAAACAATTGTCTGTGGATTTTCTCTCCTCCTTTTTCTGACCTTGTATTTACCCTCCTACCCACTTAAGGCTAGCTTCTGACCCTGACACTCTAAAATTCCCAGTACCATCAAATCCAGTGTTTTTTGTCCTATCATTTTTGACCCTTAGGTAGCAGTTAACCAATCATTTCCTCCTTGGAACATGCGCCTCTCTTTGCTTCCAGGACAGACATCTCTCCTAGTTTTCTTCTTACCACTGAGCTTTTAGCCATTAAAAGGTGCCCCCTTTCCTACTTCTTCCTTAAGTGTCCCTTCCTGCAAACCTAAAGAGCTCTCTTCTATTCTCACTGCCCACAGTCATTGAGAGGTCACATCAATCTCAGTGGCTTTAAGGATAACAAACACCAGTGATGCCCCAATAGACATCTTCTGCTCGGATCTATGTTTTGAGCTCCCCTTGTGCTTAATTGCCTACTGTGGAGAAACCCTTGACTATTCCATGGATCCTCATCCAAGGCATGCCCTCTAGGTGAAGTCTTTGTGGGAGGACATATCTCCACCAATAAATCTGGCAGACGGATAGATGAAAAGAGGCAGGAAAATGAGAAAGTGAGGTTGGAAACAGTTATCGACTGTTTATCATTTGGGAGGCACTCTTCTGGAAGGAAAGGTGAACATAAAGAACTAGTGGAAAGGGAGATGAAGATACTGGGACAATAAAGAACTAGTTTTTCAAGTTCTTCAAAGTATGATGTTTGTATTTTAAGGGGGATTATGTTGAATTGGTAGACTTCTTTGAGTAGTACATACCAGCCATCAGCATGGTATATTCTTCCATTTGTTAACTTCCTCTGCTATTTCTTTTCTTAGTGTCTTATAATTCTCTCTGTAGAGATCCTTCACATCCTTTGTTAAATATATTTCAAGGTTATTTCACTTTCTTTGAAAGTGCAGTGAAGGGTATTGTGTCTTTGATTTGATTCTCAGCTTGATTTTTTGAGAACATATGAAGGCTACTAATTGGAAAAACTCTTTACAATATCAGCCTGGGAAAGATTTTATGAAGAAGACACCATTGGCAATAGAAGAAACAATAAAAATTAATAAATGAGACCTGATCAAATTTAAAAACTACTGCACAGCTAAAGACACAATCAACAAAGCAAATAGTCAACTGTCAGAATGGGAGAAAATAGTCATATGTCACAAGTCTGACAAGGAGCTAATAACCAGAATCTATAAAAACTCAAGAAAATCAATAAAAATGAGCAAATAACCTCATTAATCACTGGACAAGAGACATGAGCCCAAATATTTTCCCAAGAGGACAGATGACTGGCCAAGAAACACATGAAAAAATGCTCAACATCCCAAATTATCAGAGAAATGGAAATTAAACCCACTTTGAGATATCACCTAATCTTAGTGAGAATAGCCCAAATCATAAGGTCCCAAAGCACAAATGCTGATGGGGGTTCAGAGAGAGGGGAACACTTATGAATTGACAGTGAGATTGAAAACTAGCATAGCTATGGAGAATACGCAGAGCTCAAAATAGACCTTCCATTTGATCCTGCAATTCCATTACTAGGTATCCACCCAGAGAAAAATCATTTTACCATAAGGAAATTTGCACTCAAATGTTTATAACACCTCAATTCATAATTGCAAAGATGTGAGAACAACCTAAGTACCCATCAACCCATGGGTGGATTAATAAACTGCGGTATATGTGTGCCGTGGAATACTATTTAGCCATAAAAAGATGGAGACTTAGCACTTTTTATATTTACCTGGATGGATATGAAGGAAATTTATCCAAGTAAAGTATCTCAAAAATGGAAAAAGCAAGCATTCCACATACTCAATACTATATTAAAGCTATCAGATCAACAATTACAGGACCACATGAGAGAAAAACACAATTAAATTCAAGAAGCGGGAAGGAAAAAGGAAGGTTCAGTAAGTTCCCACCTGATAGGTACAATGTAGGAGGATATGGCACACTCAACTTCAACTCAGACTTTACCTAATTGTGTGTACTCTCATATTAATCCCCCCCCCAAAAGGTACTGAAACAAAGTTTCTGAGAAGGTGGCAGGGGCAGGGGAGACTAGAAGGAAGGAGGAAGACAGGTTCAGATTCAAAAGTTGTTAAAGATGTCAGGAAAGTAAGCTGATGGAATTTCTGCTAGAAGACTTCCATTTCCTCCTTGAACAAGAGGCAAGGTCATTTGCTGGGAATGTAGTGAAATGAGGGATTTAATGACAGAGGCAAAATTTTGGAATGGGGCATCAGTTAGGATGCAAGCAATAGAAAGTTAGGATATTGCTGACTGACACCCTTAAAAGTCTCAAGGCAGCCCTGGGTATAGGCACAGTTTGATCTAGAAGCTCTAGACATCCAAATGACCCTGGCTCCTATGATTCTCTTGCCCTTGTCTTGCTCCACAGGCCTCAACAATCAGAGACTTCACATCCACCAGCTGGAAAGTGTCAGAAGTCCCTTCAGTTGCCCCTGTGTCTCTCACTGGCCCAGTGGGTAGTGTGGTCATCTACAATATACCTCTAACTGTGGTCAGAAAAGTAGGAGAGCTCATGAGCTAAAGCCCATCAGTGTCCACACATGAAGGTGGAATCAAGTCAAACCCACCCAAATAGCATGATTGAGAATGGGAAAGAGGAGCTTTCTCAAATGAAATTGAGTATTTTGGGGAGAGAAAGACAGAGAATGGATGCTGGGAAGCCAACCAGCAAATATTCACCAGAGTTATTTTCTGAGTTAAGGGTAAGAAGCAACTGTTGACAGATTTGCCAAGGTAGATTATGCTAAGGTGGGGGGTCTGATGAGTGTGCAGGAAAGAAGTTTGTAGTGGATTTTTTATTGTCCCCAGCAGGTCAAGTGAACTGGTGATAGGAGAAGAGAAAGTGAACAAGTGGATTGATCCAATGTTGGAGGTTTGCCAGGTACACGATCAGTAAGGAAAACTGAGAAAGATTGAAGCTGAGGGTAGTAGAGTACTTGAAGTGATGGATGAGAGAAGAAAGAAATTTGGAAGGGTGTTGACAGATTAAAAGTGGAGTATGTTCAGGAACTGCATGTTCAGATGAACTCAGAGAAGGTTGGAGCAGGGAGGGGGAAAGCATAGAGTACATGCACAGAAGACAGTGAGAAATGGTGAGCTAGAGAAAGCAGGAGAGCGAGCAGGCAAGGGAGGGTAAGGGTAAGAAATTGCCTTTTAACATTTAGAGGGAGTCAGCAATGACAAGGAGTTCCCTTGGTTCTGTTTTCTAAATGAAGACATAATGACACATAAGTGGCAGGTAATAAGTGAAGCAATAAATATCTTAAAACACACACACCATGCACAGCCAAGAACACAGTAAGTATAGCAAGCAGATAGCCCTCAGAATTGGAGAAAATATTTGCAGGTTATGCCTCTGACAAAGGTTTAATAACCAGAATCCACAGAGAACTCAAACGTATTAGCAAGAAAAGAGCAAGTGATGCCATCTCAGGATGGGCAAAGGATCTAAAGAGAAACTTCTCTAAAGAAGAAAAGCACACAGCCTTCAGACACATGAAAAAATGCTCACTACCCTTAATCACCAGAGAAATGCAAATCAAAACTTCCTTGAGATATCATCTAACTCCAGTAAGATTAGCCCACATAACAAAATCCCCAAACCAGAGATGTTGGCGTGAATGTGGAGAAAAGGGAACACTTCTACATTGCTGGTGGGAATGCAAACTAATACATTCCTTTTGGAAAGATGTTTGGAAAATACTCAGAGATCTAAAAATAGACCTGCCATTTGATCCTATAATTCCTTTACTTGGTATATACCCAGAAGACCAAAAAAATCACATTACAACAAAGATATCTGTACCAGAATGTTTTTTTGCAGCCCAATTCATAGTTGCTAAGTCATGGAAGAAGCCTAAGTGTCCATCGATCCATGAATGGATTAACAAATTGTGGTACATGTATACCATGGAATATTATGCAGTCTTGAAGAAAGATAGTGACTTTACCTCTTTCATATTTAGATGGATGGAGCTGGAATACATTCTTCTTAGCAAAGTATCTCAAGAATGGAAGAAAAAGTATTCAATGTATACAGCCCTACTATGAAGCTAATTTATAGCTTTCATATGAAGGCTATAACCCAATTATAGTACAAGAAGACAGGGAACTGTTCAAGAACCCAATCTTCTTCCATGATGATTCTACTATCTTTTAGGAATTTGTCTTTTACTAAATCAACTAGAGCATGAAAAGGGTAGGAAAAGAGAAGAGACATAGAGGATTATGTAGGGAAGATTTCAGAGGCCAGAACTGGAGATGGTAATGTCCCTTCTGTCCATGTATAATTGGTGAACTGAGTGACGTGGCCATCTTAATCATATAGAAGGTTGGTGATTGTAGACAAATGTGGGTGTAGACAAAGAAACAGATTTGTTGAATGTGTTGAAGGTATAGTGAGAGTGCCACAGTGGAGGACAGTGACAGGGATGTTATATTCATAATTCCTTTTCCCAGTTGACCTAAGTACATTAGTGTTGGAATAAAATTCTCCATGGATTGAGTCTTTTGAGCAGAAGTACTGGCAGCACTAGGACTATCTTTGAATGGACATTTGTCTTAGAAGAGGGAAATAGTGGCCACCTCTAGAGCAGAGGGCAGTATGATGTCCAGAATAATAAAGATATTGTCTCTCTCTAGGGTAAAGTTAGACAGATTTGCTTACAATCCCTTTAAAGATTGAGATTTTTTTAAGTTGGAGGTTTTTTCAGTTGTGACCCAAATCTGCATCCATCTGGGCTCAGCCCTGTATTCCCTGACAGCACTTAGTAGGCAAGGGGAACCAACACAAACACAAGACTCATGAAGCCTTCTGTGCCACAGGTAGTAAAGTTCCTGGATATTTCACAGACTACCCAGGCATTTGGTGTCTTCTGGAAGCATCTTTGAAACTTCCACGTTCTCTTGTTGGCTTGCAAGTAAGTTAAGATCTCAGACCCTTCATAGTCTGAGAGCCACTTGCTCAAATCTGTCATAGTCAACTCCTAGTAAATACCTCTGGCCTGCCCATCATTTTTAGCTGTAAAGACCCTAAGTGGTAGACCTGACTCGGGCTTATGTTGAAACCCCATGCTGTGGTTAATGAAATTGTAGAGGTAAATCACAAACTAGGAAGCCCCTAGATGTGTGTAAGTTAACATCAGGGCCTCCACATTGAACAATTCCAGGTGTATCTTCATATCATAGTCTGTGAAGGTGCAATATGGATGCTCTATCACAAGATTTTACTGTATCTAACACCATCAATTATAAAATACACCATTATTTTAGGCATCAATGAGAAAAAATATATAAATTATACAAGGACAACATACCTATTTTTATTTTCAATTATATATTTATCGAAAGCTCTTTTATAGTTAGACATGACATTTATTTACCATTTATCAATATTATGTACAAATAAGAGAAATAACTATTCCTGATCAGCACTAACAGAGTCTGGCCAGCATAATAAGTCAAGAAAAAAGAAATAAAAGGCATATAAATTGGAAAGGAAGAAATAAAATTATCTCTATTTATAGATAACATGACTTCTTACATGGAAAATCATAAAGATTATAAAATAAAAGCTACTTTAAAGCCTGTCCTGGTTGCAGAATACAAAAAATATTTCTACTTTAGTAATGCATAATTATAAATTTAATAAGAAATTCCATGTACAATAGCATCAAGAGTCCATGAAATATTTAGAGATAAATATTATAGAATATGTGCAAGATTGATGCGTAAAACTATAAAACATTGCTGAGATAAATCAAAGATGACCTAAATAAAGATATACCATAATCATGGATTGAAGACCAATATTCTTAAGACGTCAATTCTCCCTAAATTGGTCTATAAAAATTCAACAAAATCCCAAAATTCTCAGCAAACTTTATTTTTTGTGGAAACAAAAAGGCTAACTCTAAAATTTCTAAGGCAAAGCAACAAGAATAGTCAATACTTTTGAAAAACAAGAACAAAGTTTAAACTTTGGATTACATTACTTGATTTTTAAGATTTGCTACAAAATCTTAGTAATCACAATAGTGTGGTATTGGCAAAAGGACAGAAATTGATCCAGAAAATAGACCCATAGTTATATGGTCAACTGATTTTCAATAAAGTTTGAATTCAATAGAAAAAGATTCTTTTCAAAAAAATGTTAATGAAATAATTGGATACTAACCCACAGCTTGTACATGAACAAAAATTAACTTGAAATAAATTGTAGATCTATTTGCAAAGATCTAAAAGCCACAAAATGTCTAGGAGAACACAGGAAAAAATCTTTGTGACTTTGGGTTTTAGAAAGATTTCTTAGATTGGGTGTGATGGCTTATACCCGTAATCCTAGCATTCTGGGAGGTTGAGTTGGGTGTATTGCTTGATCTCAGAAGTTTGGGACCAGCCTGAGCAAGAAAGAGACCACTTCCCTACTAAAAATAGAAAAATTGAGGCAGGAGGATCACTTAAGTCTAGGAGTTTGAGGTTGCTGTGAGCTATGATGATGCCATGACACTCTATCCAGGGCAACAGAGTGAGACTCTGTCTCAGAAAACAAAAATAGACAAAAACAAAAAGATTTCTAGATTGAAAACAAAAGTGTGAGCCATAAAAGAAAAAAAATTTGACAAATTAGACTTTATAGAATTTAAGTATTCTTCTATTTGAAAACCACTATAAAGAAAATGAAAAGACAAACCATAAAATATCACAGAAATTGCATTTGACGCATCTGATAAAGAATACACATATCTGATAAAGAATACCCAGAATATACATATGAAAAAAATCAACATGAACAAAACCAACATAATTTAAATGATTCAAAAGACACCTATTTTTTCAAAGATGCATAGAAAGAAAATGAAAAGATGACTAACATTACTCCATTGGGAAATACAAATTAAAACGAGCTACCACTACAAACAAATACAATGACTAGAATCTTTAAAAGCTGATCAGACTAAGTACTGATGAGGTTGCAGTTATAGCTGGTGAATCATCCATTTGTACAGCATATCCATGCTGTATGTGCCATCTACCTATTAGTCACTTAGTAGCTATAATGGTTAATGGATTTAAGACACATAGCATACAGTATAGGGTGTGGTACTTACCCTATATCCTATGGATAAAGGGAGGAGCTACAGTTTCTGAATATTTATAGCTTTATCCATAATTACCAAAAACTAGAAACCAATATTACCCAATTTACCTCAATAGCTAAATGATAAAGGCAAAAATATTATGCTAAGTGACAGAAGACAGACTCAAAATACTGTACGACATTATAGAAAACACCAAACGATAGAGGTAGGAAACAGATCAGTGGTTGCCAGGTCTGGGAGTATGGGTAGGGAATTGTCTACAAAGGGCATGAGAAAACTTGTACAGTACTCGCTTTTATTTGGCTATGACTACACAATATTGTTCACAGAACTTTGTGCCCAAGAAGGATGAATTTTACTACATGTAAATTATACCTCAATAAACTTGACTTAAATTTGAGAATCAGCTAAGGTATCACTGACATTTCCCCCAAAGACTTCAACTCCTCTGACTCATGTTTCAAAAGAGAATTAATGTCTGAGTTTTTCAACACTCTGTCAGCCTCTCAGTTATGAGGTGCTTGGTGATATTCTTGATGCTTTGGAATTTTCTTCCAAGCTCTTGATTCTCTTTCGACAGGTTTTGCTGCTGGTACTTTATTGATCTTAATAAAAGATGCCAAGAGAAGGTTTGCAGATGACAATCAGATCTCATATTCCTGACGGCATGCTAGAAAACTGCAACCCTCCACATTTCAGCCAACAAACCATTGAAAGCCCATTCAAATGGGGGCTAACATTTTACTTTGCATATGGGCAAGCAAAAACAACTGCATCACGGCCTCCAAGGTTGTGGTAAGAGTCAGTCAACTTCTGACCTATCAAAATGTGAAAAATGATCATCTTCAAATTGATGACATATGTCGCTACTGGGAGAAGCCTTCACAGAGAAGCTGGGCTCCAAATGCACCTTTAAAATCTTTGAGAGACAATGACACGACAGAGTATTCCTAATTAAACTTTTATTTTTACAGAGAGTAGTTATGTCTTCAATTATTTTAGACAATGTGTGTGTATGGTATAAAACCTCATTGTAAAACAGAGAATATAGTGAAAAATAAGACTCCCTTCAATCCCTGATCCTCAGACACCAAGCTCCCTTCCCGAGAGGGAGCCTCTGCTGGAGGCCTCTTATGTCATAACTCTTTTAGACCAAACATTCTGGCAAGAGGCAGACTCACCACACCTAGCTCTGGGGCAATTTGTAATGAAAAAGGAATATTGGATATAGAGTAGGAAACTAGATGCTTCTGCAATAGCAGAAAAGATAGACATCCTGTGAGAAAAGGACCAATTTGTAACTAACCAGACTGAGGAGAGAGGGAATATGCATCAATAATCAGTGAATTCCCAGTGACAGTCACATTTCAAAGATCACTGGCAAGTGCCTTGGCTCCTGACCCTGAAGTTTTCCACCTGTAAAGGCTTTTTAAAGTGTGTTCTCTTATAAACACCTTTGAAGAATCTGATTAAAAATATAACTTGCACCTTGAAAAACTACAAGCAAATTATAATAGAACCTCCATAGCTGAGCACCTCCATATATTGACCATCTCCTTTAGTTGACCTGATTGGACATGTACCATGTGTACATATTGGTACAATAGGCCTAGTTCCTTATGTTGACCACCTCTGTATATTGACCAGTTTGTTACAGTTCCTTGGGTGGTCAACTTAGAGGTTGTACCACATATGCATAATTATCTTAGTATTCTTTCTATACAAAGAATATGAATTTCCAATGCAATACAATCTTATTACAAAAAGCAAAGCCTGACATAGTTTTTGAGAAATCATGTTCTGGAGTCAAAGTACATAAGTTGGAGTCACATTCTACTGTGTACCAGCTGTGTACATGAGGTGGCATGAGAATGCACAGACAGTATGACTGGCTGGGGCCCAGGTGCTGCTATTTGGAATCCATCAACAGAATTTATGCCAAGGTCACATCGCTCATGGTCTGCTCCTCACCAATGCCTAACATGGCAGGGACACTGGGGCACACCCATTGTTGAGAGACATGGGACTCCTTTGTCAGCCAACTCTGGCTTGAAGACTCTCCAACAACAGCTTTGCCAAACATTTCTAAGAATGCTCTGTAGTCTAAGACGTTTTAATTCACCTTACCCTCCCTTTTTCCTTCACTCAGGGTTAGATGTGGGCTATGGACTCTCCCAACCTTTACCAGCTTCCCCCGTTTTCTTTTTTTCACAAACATTTCCCTTAATAAAATTCTTGCACATTTATTCTAGTCTGGATTTCTGTCTTGGAGGACCTAGACTAATGCAGTGAGGATAATCAGAACTTACCTCATAAATTTATTGAGAAGATAAGTGAATTATCTCATTTAATAGGCTGGTAGTACTCAACATACAGCAATGACACAACTCATTTCAATTATTGTAAAAGATAGACTTCACATTATGTTTCTAGCATTATAGAAATGCAGTGACACTATAGCAGATTAGATAATCAATAAACATTCCATTCTAAAATACCAGGAAGGTATGACAAAATATAAATAACTGTCTTCTAAATGCATAGCTGAACTTATAAGAAAATAATTATGTAACTTAGAGGAAAAATCAAAAATAAATTGAAAACTAGAGTAGTAGTCTTCAGCTCACACTGCAGTTGTCCTCAGAGACTTTGTTGAAGCCTTGGATATAAAGCTGAAAACTAACAAAGATCTACTATATCTTTAGAAAAAGAGTAGGAATTGAAACCTGAATCAATCCATAAGCAAAGAGATATCAAGAGGCTTATCTGTCTTTACTTGTATCTGGTTAAAGGGAACTGATTATTCCCTTAGACACCTGGTCTCCCTGGAGGCAGAGTTAGGCATTTATGCTTCTTATATCACTGATGGCTCCTACACTGCTAATATCTGTGACAAAGTGAAGGCAAGTTTCTCGGGAGGGACCAAACATCATCTTAGGATTCTCAGGGTTTCTTCAGTACAGTTCCCATGAAAATAAACTCACAATCCCCAAAGCATAAAACACATAATGAAATAATTCACAATGAGTGAGAGTCAGCAATAGGAAAAGATTAGAATAACTGTTTTACATTATTGAAAATCTAAAGAGTTTATAGTCTCACTGGTAGTTATACTAGTAACATCAAAGAACATTTTTAAAAACAAGAGAAGGTTAAAATTCTCAAAAAGAACTAAACAAGAGTTTTAAAGACTCCCTCACCTGAGGTTCTCTAGAAAGCAGAGCCTGAGGTAAGGATTAAGATGCAGATACTTTATTAGGAAGTTACAAGCCTAGTGAGATGTAGGTGAGGAAGGAAAAGGGAAGTGGAGCAAGGAGCGATATGAAGCAATATGATGTGATACATTACAGTACTGGTCACTGATTCTTGAGAGACATGAAGAAACACAGTTGATCAAATAGCAGGTGTATTTGCTTAGAGCATAGAATTTTACTGAAAGGTTTTCAAAATGAAATGGCATCTCTGATTAGAAGGATGATGGAATGGGAAATCTACCGACCTAGCTCCCTCCTGTTTCTATCTCCCATTGCTCAAATTGCACTCCATGAACAGCTAACTCAGAAGTGTTACATTATTAATCCTTTGATGTCAGTCAGAACACCAGAGGTGCAGGAGCAAGTTGGTGCAGACAGGTATGGCACATGAGACACAAAGGCCATGCAACCTCAGGCCCCTGGCCAATTGGAGCTGCTCAACAAAGGGAGCAGAGTGGCTGTTCATGCCAGTGAGTTAATGCAAGTAGGAAGAGCTTTGAGAGCAAGGGAAGTAGTTTGGCTCTGAAGAGGTAAATTAGGTTTGTGTCTGACATGAAATCAGAAATAGAACCATTGAAATTAAAGAAAAATTCCCAGTGGACAGATTAATCAGATCCAGGTGAAGACAGAATTGGGAATTAAAAGAGAAGTTATTTTTCTGTGCTACATTCTGGGTAAGAAAACCAAAAACATGAGAGGCATGAAAAATGGAGAGTGAAAAGGCTTAATTTACACCCAATGGGAATTTCAGATGGTGAGATTACAGAGAATCAGCAGGAGATTACATTGGTAAAGGACAGGAATCTTTAGATTCAGTTTCTATGTGAGATTGTTTAAATTCAAGGGGAGTTTATGTGCACAGAGATTATTATTAGCATATATTTGGGGTTTTTTTAATTTAATGAAATTATAAATTTTAAAATTTAAGTTTCCTTTAACTCCTAAATGCATCTGATACATTTTATTATACTACTTTAAACTCCATGCATTTTATATAAAATAATCATTTTCAGAGATCCTTTAATATAAATTAGGCTGATTACTTAAGGAAATTCAATTTTGATTAATGTTAAGTAAACTTGAGTTGAACAGACTAATTTTCTTTAAGCACTTTAAATAACATATATAAACCTAACATATTCAAATTTCTTTAAGTTGGAATGTCTAAACTCACAAACTTATGACCCAACAAACTAGTCCTTTCTTCATTCTTAAGCAATGCTTTAAAGCAAGTTCTCTTCACTATTCTAACACTGTTTTTAAGTTAAGTCACTTCCTCTTGTGGTATTTAACTTCAAACCAAGTGCACATTTAATTGACTCACAGGCTAATTTGTCATTTACGTTAGGGTGCCAAATTCAATTATATTTTACAAGCATTTTAAATACCCAGCACTTAAAGATTCTCCTCAATGTAACAAACCAATGCCATGGGTTTTCTATACGTCATTAATTTCTACATTTTGGGGGTTAAAAGACACTTAAAGCACCAAGTTTTATTATGACTTTAGGTTACTGAGACAATAATTCATGATGGTAAATGATTGTCACCCAAGGCAAATTGGAGCTGCATTTGGACAGAGGCACTTGGGAGGGGGATACCAGACTTGGAACTGCCTATGTCCTTTGTGATTCTTGCTATATCAGAGATTGACATACTGAGTTCAGTTTTAGTAACTCTAGATTAAGGGAGACCTTCATAGTCTTCAGGTGGGGTTAGTACCTACCATTCCAATGATAACATTACCCAACACTTAATGTAATTTCAATTTTGATTACTTGATTAGAGTCATATAAATTCTACAACTTCCAAAAAGCAGATGATTTTCTTCCCTAACCTCATTTCTACTTGACTATATTCTGTATTTTCATTTTTCCCTCTAAGTCTTTGGGCCGTAAAGTATTGGCAGACTCTAGAAAAACATTGTATATCAAATGAGCACATAGTACCTCACAAATGCATTAATGTACATAGTTATGATTTAATAAAGAATTTTAAAAATTTTTAAAAATGGGGAAAAAATAAACTTTTCCTTTTTTCTTTTACTAGCCCTATGGTCACACACCCCTGAATGGCATAAATAAAAGTAGTTACACATTCAGATACATTGAAGTGCAAAAAATAAAGCAACACAAAAAGGAAATATTAACCAGAAAAATGACAGCTTGTCCCTTAGGAAGGATTAGACAAAAGACTTCTAATAATAAACACTCAAATAACACCAGGGGGTCTACAAAAAGTTTATGGAAAATGCAAATGAAAAAACTATGCATGATTTCAAAATTTTTTTGCACAAAAATAAACTTACAGTAAGTTATTATAACATGCCTGAATAAGATCTAGTTCGAGTCCCCCAAAAGGATAAGACATCAGTTTGAAAACAGGTCTTATCAGAGCAACGTAAATTCTGGTAAAATTGACAACAAAAAGCCAAATTTATGACGACTCTACCGAGGAAGAATCGTGAAATCATTGATGCCTTATAAAAAGTTTACAGGGACAATGTCCCAAAGAAATCAGCAGTTTACAAATGGATAACTCACTTTAAGAAGGAATAAGACAATGTTAAAAATGAAGTCTGCAGTGGCAGACCATTCACATTGATTTGAGGGAAAAATTAATCTTACTCAGGTGCTAATTGAGAAAGATGGATGATTAACAGCACAAAAAGTAGCTAACACAATAGACATGTCATTTGGGTCAGCTTACACAATTCTGACTGAAAAATTAAAGTTGCACAAACTTTGCATTTGATGAGTGCTAAAACTGTTGTGCCTAGGTCAGCTGCAGACCAGAGCTGTGATTTCAAAGGAAACTATTTTTTTGTCTTTCTCAGACTTTCAGTGATTTTTTTTTATTAAATCACAGCTGCATACATTAGTGCAATCAAGGCGTACAATGTGCTGGTTTCATATACAATCTGAAATGTTTTCATCAAACTTTTTAACATAGCCTTCATGGCATTTTTTTTCCCCCAGTGGTAAGACAGAATTTATTTACCGAAAAGAATACAGAAAACACTAAAGCTCCTGGTAGAGAGAGAACTCAAGTGGGGAGAGAAAAGCTCTCTCTGTTTCTCTTCTGGTCTTTCCCCATCTCCCCCTTTAGGCTTTTAATCTTGGGGTATATATAGGTGTATGGGTTCCTTGGCCAGGAAACGAATGAATACAGTCCCTTCCACCGGGGTAAAGTGAATGAATGTATCAATGAATGGACACGGTCCATTCATGGAATTCAGGCCTAGGAAGGAAATGGGGGTTCCACATTTAGTCCTAAGTGTAAAGTGAAGGAGACACCAAGGCACAGGTGTCTCCTCAGCAGTTGTCTGGCCTTTTTGGCTATTGGAGTCTCCGGTGAGTTGGAGGTCCTCTTCCTTGCCTGTCATCCAGCCCGCTGGTTCAGGTCTCTTAATTCTGTTCTTTTGATCTTACACCACATTCATTACTGTGCCTTTGTATTAAGTTTTGAAATGGGGAAGTGTAAGTCTTTCAACTTAGTTCCGTGTTTTCCAGGTTGTTTTGTCTATTAGGAGCCCTTTACATTTTCATGATTATTTTAGGATCAGCTTATTAATTTTAGCCAAAAAGGCAGATGATATTTTGCTAGGAATCACATTGAATACAGTATACAGACAGACATATTTGAGTAGTGTTGCCGTCTCAACAATATTAAATATTCCACTTAATGAACATTTATTTTTTCATTGTTACTCTTCAATTTGTTTCAACAATGTTTTGTAGTTTTCAGTGTACAGGTCTTGCACTTCTTTTGTTAAATTAATTTCTATGTATTTTATTCTTTTTGATGCTGTTGTAAGTGGTATTGGTTTCTTAATTTCATTTTGGATTGTGTATTGCTAATGTATTTCATTTTTGGATGCCTTGTTATTTCATTTTTTTTTGTCTAATTGTCCTAGCTAGAACTTCCAATATAAGTTGAATGGAAATGGTGGAAGCAGACATCTTTTATTTCTGAATAGAGGGAGAAAGATTTCAGTCTTTTACCATTAATATGATGTTAGCTTATAGATACCCTCTATAAGGTTGAGTAGGTTTCTCCTCTATGTTCTTTTAATCATGAAACGGTATTGGGTTTTTTCAAGTGGTTTTTCTGTTTCTATTGAGAAGCATATAATAAAAGCATATTACATTGATTGTTTTTCATGTGCTGAACCAACCTTACATTTTTGCAGTAACTCCTACTTGGTCATTGGTGTATAACTTTTTATTTTCTTAAGATAGTCTTATTCTGTTGCCCTGAGTAGAGTGCCAGGGTGTCATAGTTCACAGCAACCTCAGACTCTTGGGCTCAAGTATGCCTCAGCCTCCCACATAGCTGGGACTACAGGTGTGTGCCACCATGCTCAGCTAATTTTTAGTAGAGACAGGATCTCACTCTTGCTCAGGCTGGTCTTAAACTCCAGATGTCACAGTGCACCCACCTCAGCCTTCCAGAATGCTAGGATTATAGGTGTGAGTGAGTAATCACATAACCGTGCCCAGCAGTATGTGACTTTCTATATACTACTAGATTATATTTGGTAGTATATCATTGAGGGTTTTTGCATCCGTCTTCATTATCGGTCTATAGGGGTGTGTGTGTGATGTCTTTATCTGGTTTTGGTATCACGGTAATATTGTTCTGATAGAGGGATTAAGTATTCCCTCCTTTCCTATTTTTTGAAAGAGTTTGTGAAGAGTTTGTCTATTACTTCTTTAAATGTTCAGTAGAGTTTATTAGTGAAACCATCTGATAGTGGGCTTTACTTTGTAAAAACTTTATTGATTGTAATTCAGTCTCTTACCTGTGGTCCTCCAAATCCCTCCATATCCAAATTTGGATTCAGTCAAAAGTCTGCACAGAAGGCCAGAAGAAAACCAGTATTGTCAGATTTTTCATTATTTTAGAAAGATCATTCTCACTTCCATGTAAGCAGTATTAACACTGGAAATAGAGAGATTTCTTAGAAGATTGTTGAAATAATCTAGGCAAAATATAACAGAAGTTAAAATGTAGAAAGAAGCAGATGATTTGGAAACTCTTAAGGAGGTAGAATTAATAAATGGCAGATGGACTATAGAGGAAAGAAGGATTGAGGATGACATCCAGACTTGAGCATTGGAGGTAAATGATACTACATTCCTTGAAATAAGAAAGAGGAAGGGAAGGAATAATGGTTTAAAACATGTTGGATTTGGGATACCTGTAGCATATTCAATTAGAGACTTCACTGGGAGATTGAACAATGAGGTCTGGAATCTGAGAGCGTGTTCTGTTGACATAAAGATGGGGGGTGATCGTTAGCATGTGACAACGAGTATATTATGTATAAAGTTCTCATAATTACAAAACTAGAATTAGAGTTCAAAGGTGGTGATTCCGTATAATATAGGTGTATTTACTTCTGTAAAAGACTTTTGAAATATAGATAGGAGTGACAAAATAGGGCAGAAGTTAACATGCAGGTCATCTGTATTCAGAAATAACTAGAAAGAAATGAGGCAAAGGTGATAAAGCGGGAGAGCTGTTGCTTCAGAAGTTCTGCCTGTTGACCAACAGAGGGCAGTCAGCCTCGACGCTCAGTATTTCTCTGCCCTGTGCCTAGAAGCTCAGGCCTTTTAAATACAGATTTTCAGTGTTCTTGCTAAACTGAATTAGGTATCCAAGAAACTTTTATTTATTCTTGTATCTGAAACTTAGATGTTCAGTTTTTGTTCTGAAGCCAGATCTTCATTCTGCCCCTTATTCTCCACATCTAGTTCTTGTTTTCTCTTAAAGCTTAAAAGACTTGAGTCAGTCCTTAAGAGCTGCAATGATGACTGCATTTGAGACTTAGTGTAAGTCAGGTAGAGAGTCTGAGAAATATAGCAAATCTGCTTCTCACTTCCACTATTAAAAATGTCTCTTTTTGTGCTTATTTAAGAGTTAAGGACATATTTGTGTTCTTACAATTCAGGGAATAGACTGAAAGATTGATTTTTAGTTTTTTTGTTTTTTGTTGTTGTTGTTGTTGCTGCCTGGGGCCAGGTTTGAACCCACCACCTCCGGAATATGGGGCCAGCACCCTACTCCTTTGAGCCACAGGCACCGCCCTGATTTTTAGTTTTTAGAGACAGTATTGATAAGCTTAGTTGGTTCTATAAAGCAGCTAGCTCTTCCACTATTTGATTTGAGGAGGGTAAGGAAAAACCTCCTGTCCCTGGATATATGTTGTATCCACCCGCCACTATGTTTGAAATGCCCATTAGTCTACTTTTTAACCTTAGCCATTCAAGGCTTTAAATTCAGAAATTTCACTGGAAGGGACAAGATAAATGTGGCAACTAAATTATCTCTCTTAAGTTGGCTAATCAATGATTTAACAAGGGCTTTTAGGACACAGGCAGGAATTTTAACAGGTTATAACTAGGAGGATGAGAAAAAAGGTCCTGAGCTAGGATTACTCTGTTTCCTGTTTATAAACCTTTAATGCCTCCCAACTGACTAATAAATTCATTATGATAATAGAGCCAGCATTTATAGAGGGTATTCTATATGCCAGACATTGTTTTCACTTAATCTTCAAAGCAACCTTCTAAGATAATTGTTATAGCCATCTCTAGTTTACATATTAGGGAATTGAGGCCCAGAGAAGCTAAGTAATTTGTCTGAGATTGCTTGTGGAAGAGACAGCCATTGTTTACCACTGTGCCATTCTCCTGTGTTAGGCTGCCTAGCACAGTTCCTTGCCCATAGTTGGTGTCCAATAACCCAATTTAAGGAAATGTGGAGAAAGAAGTAGAAAAGCTTTTTAAGGTTATATTTCACCACACCTGCTCTATTACATTGAGGGAGTTCACATTTGGATTACTGTTATTTCCAGTTACTTTGTGTCATTCTTAAAATGAATGTGTTAATTTCTCTTAAATTGGTAACTCATGATACTTAATTTTTTTCATGTTACAGCAGAAGATTTCCTCAAGTCTCATTATAAAAATAAGAAACTTTGTTTAGTTATATAATTTTTAACAAATTAATGAAGGCTAATTTAATTGACCTAGCACTTTTAGAGTATGTTAACATGTAAGTTTGATTCAGCTTCCTAAGGACCTCTGCTGTGCACTTGGTAAGTGATGTGTTTCTTTCATCTTTTGTATACCCTAATTTCATCCAGGTAAAGAATCTAGATTAAGGAACATACATCTTTATTCAGAAAGTCAAGCAGAAAATGCTCTGTTATAGGATCTTATTGTCACAAGAGCCTTTTTCTTTCTTCTTACAAACTTTGGACCTTAACTACTTTAGTGTTGTTCGGCATTGACAGATGTGCAACCAGAGTTGGTTCTAGTCAACTTTAGGTTAAAGAACTTGGTGAAGGCTCAGCGCCTGTGGCTCAGCGGGCTGAGGCGCCAACCATGTAAACCTGAGCTGGCGGGGGAATCCAACCTGGGCCCGCCAACCAACAATGATGGCTGCAACCCAAACAAAAATAGTCGGGCGTTGTGGCGGGCGCCTGTAGTCCCAGCTACTTGGGAGGCAGGGGCAGGAAACTCGCTTGAGCCCAGGAATTGGAGGTTGCTGTGAGCTGTAATGCCACGACACTTTACCCAGGGTGACAGCTCGAGGCTCTGTCTCAAAAAAAAAAAAGAACTTGGTGAAATGGAGGAAAATTAAACCTGATGGTGAAAATGCAGATTTGGTTTTTCTGACTATAGTTAACTGTACTCTTCATCCCTCTTGGTATGGATAATTGAGAGGTAACTGATTTTCTGGCCAGGTCATTGTGAGATGACAAATTAGCATTGTAGTCTTTGCCAAATCATTAGCACAAAAAGCAAAAAAAAACCCTTTATATTTCATATACAGGTTCAAAAAAGATCGACTTTCTAAATCAGTCACTATTTGGGAGAAGAGAATGCTATCACCTTCGTGAAGTTGCACATTATGAAAGACATTTCTGTTGGGTTACTGACTGTCCCTTGGGGTTTGTTTCATTTATAACATTGCCTTAGGCCTTCTGCTTCATCCTGTTGGAATGACCTCCTTTTCAACCCTGTGCTGGCAGCTGTAATACGCTCTTTCCTTTGGATCCTTCAGGCTTGTCACATGACAAACATGAACTGTGACCCCTTTGTTCCTCACCCAGATGATTAGGTCTCTTTATTTTATTTTTTCTGTTTAGCAGTTTAGCCTTATTTTCTCCCTCCAGCCCCTTGCTTCCATTTTAATTTTCTACTGAGACAGGTTTTTCATAGCAGTCTAATTTTTTTTATTGAAATATAACATCAAAATGGAAAGTACACAAGATTATAAGCTCCCTGAATTTTCACAGCATGAGCACTCTTATGTAGACAGTAGTTGGTTCGAGAAGAGGATATCTCCAGAACTCCAGAAAACCTTGATCCTCTTCTGATTACCTCTCATCTCCCTCAAGGGAACTCATTGTTCTGACTTTCTAACTGCCTGTTTTGAGACTAGGTAGATAGCCGGGCGCTGTGGCGGGCGCCTGTAGTCCCAGCTACTCGGGAGGCTGAGGCAAGAGAATCGCTTAAGCCCAAGAGCTGGAGGTTGCTGTGAGCAGTGTGACGCCACGGCACTCTACCCAGGGCGATAAAAGTGAGAC
>CAUYON010050481.1:0-32157 GCA_963573935.1 Arctocebus calabarensis
TCTTCTACTGTTAAAGTTATATGAGTCTATTCCTGCATACGTCATTCACGAGTAAAGTCCTGAAACCCTCCATCCTCCACACTGGCAGGCAATGAAGACAGCCAATCACAGACCACCTACACTTATGAGCCAAAAGAAAGTCTAAAGTTATCATTTAGGAAACAGCAAGAAAAACTGTAATATGGTTTTCTTTTAGCGTCATTGAATAAGTGCTTCTGACCTGACGCTGTTCTACCTAGGCCTATTGCTAAATACACTAATCAGATTTATGTTTTCCAGAAATGTCACAATTCTTTTAACAAAAAATGATGAGAATATAATCTGTATTTTATATTACAGGGAAATGTTATAGGAGATTTATATTCATGTTTTCATTTGTGGTTTGAATAAAGTATATCTTCATTTTGTTTCTTTGACTTCTTTGTTTAATAGTTTAAAATGCAGGAAAAAAATCACACTAGCAGTCATTATAGGTGTAGTATAATCCATTTATGTCCTTATAGCTTAAAAGGAACAGTAACATCTGAATGATGCTAATAACATGAGTAATGATATTACTCATTATCATTAGGTTGATATCTCAGCATTTGTTGGTTCTGCTAATAATAATAATTTAAGGGCTCTGGTGACAGTATATTAATATTTATAAATTATAACCCATTAAAAATATTTAATGCCATAACAAAAGATTACTTTAAAAACACTGGATTTTTCTGTATTCTCCTTTTAAACTTATTATTCTGATGCTCAGGGGTGGCTCTGAGTGACAATGACCATGATCTTCCTTCATACTGAATAATAAAATCCCAATGCAGAAGCTACACATGTGCCTAGTGCCAACACATTTTTGGCAGCTAGAGCTTTCACATGATAAATGTTGCAATTAAAACTATTGAGTTGTGCAAAAAATAACCTTCTTCTATCTTGCTTCAAATTAATCCGAAAGCCATTAAAATAAAGTAGAATTTTTAAAAAAGAAAGTGTTTATGTTTTACATAACTCATATATGATATATATTAATAAACTTCCCTTTGCCTAAAAGATAAACTGTTTTGTGAGATCCCCCCAAAAGGGAAATAAAATACTAACCTGAAGAATTTGGTTGTTGTTAAGACCATCATATTTTAAAATATGTTTTTTAACTGAAGAGAATTTATTTCTATTCTTTTCTTTTATTGATTAACTTAATGTTATCTTGGATGCAGAAAATTTTACACCAAGGGCTATGCTCATTTACAGGATAGTTTATATTATTTGATTTTTTTAATTCCAATTTATCACGTTTTGAATATTGTGATAGACACTGTATTCCAGCCTGGGCAACATAGTGAGATCCCGTCTCTAAAACAAACACACATATATATGTGTATGTGTGTGTGTGAGTGTGTGATTGCATGAATTCTTGTATTTTTCGTTTGTCTTGTCTTTTTTAAAGTTGGTTTTGCTCTCCCTGTTTTCTAACTTACCAACACCAATCAACTTCACCTTTTTCAAATGTTTTCCATTTCCCAATGATGAATCCTTTCATCGTTTATTGCATCCATGTGATAATATACTATATAGTATATTCATATATATATATATATATGAATGCACAGCTGGACAAAGACCCATACATAAGCCTGTACAATGAGAAGATTCATTTCTTAGTGTTTCTTTATAAAAATGAATTTCTGTTATATTACTTTCCTGTGACTCTCATTCAACAGTATTTTCCAAAAGTTCCTCCAATTAAATGTCACTGTTTTATTATTTTAAAATGTGCATGACATTCTGTAATTTAAATTCACCATAATATAAGACACTATTTCATTCTCCTAAACGGATGCATGATATTCAACATGTGTATACTTATGTATTCCAACATTGATTTGATTTCTTTGTTGTTGTTTTTTGCAGTTTTTGGCCGGGGCCAGGTTTGAACCCGCTACCTCGGGTGTATGGGGCCGGCACCCTACTCCTTTGAACTACAGGCACTGCCCATGATTTCTCTTTCTGTTCTTTTTTAGCCAACATGAGCAATAACTGTAATTAATATCTTCATGATTTCTATAGAAATATCGAATCTTATATGCCAATGTTTGGCTTCTGCTAAATAAATTTCTAAGGTGAAGTTGGTGGATTTAAGTGTATATATATTTTTCCAATTTGAAAGACATTTCTGTGTTTTTCAAGAGCACTGCAGAACTTCATAGGTATCTACCAGCAATATATGAAAGAATAAAAGAATGTGTTCATCTCCCTTTCTTCTTGTAAATTTTGTCTAGTGGATAGATGAAAAGTGATATTTCATTATCTTAATTTTTAAATTTGCTGATAAATTGGTGGATTAGGTTTTACCAAAGGAATATCAGGACTGTGTTTCTAAATATAGATAATTAAGAACAATTAAGTTCCTTGTCTCTTAGTTGACTGCTGAAGAATGGCAAAAAATAAACAGAAATTTCATTTCTAAATTTGTACATAATTGTCTCAGTGTTCCTCATTGTTTTCTTGTGGTCTTCAGAGTTATTTGTGTTGTAGGAATCGACAGTGTGGTGGTTAATTTTATGAGTTAACGTAAGCGGGTTGTGGGTGCCCAGACAACTGGTCCAACATTATTCTAGGTGTATCTTTGAAGGTGTTCAAGTTGACTTGGGAGTTCTTTGGACCTGTCTTTGTTGGTGACCTTGATGCTCAGGGATCATCTCATACATTTTCTGTTTCAGACATGACCCAGCTCTTTAAGAAACCCTGATTATTCTTGTACCCTCAATGAATCCCCAACAATAAAAAAAGAAAGAAAGAAACCCTGATTATTTCAGAGGCAATTTCTTTTTGGAGACCAAAAACTGTATAGGCAGTGCATTCTTTGCTACAGGTGTGGTAATTGTTTCTAGCTGATTTTATCCAAGAGCTAGGAAATACGTATTTTATGAAAATGAAATAGAAATTTGTGAGAGTGCCTTGGTTTTTTTTTTTGACCTGTACAGCTGCATTTTTTTCCCTTAGAGCTTTAATCCAAGCAGGGGCCTTGAAAAGTCTTACGTACTGAAAATTTGTTTAGATCTTTGTGTAAAACACCAAAAGATCAAATATATTGCTAAGTGATAGAAATTATACCCCACTTTGACCTAATTTCCACATTTTTCAAGAAAAACATAGGAAGTGGCATCCGACTTGTACTAGCTGCCTATGATATAACACAGAGGGAGATGATTTTTAAAAAGAACAACTGCATTTCAATTGCATCCTGGTAGACACAAAGATGTAAAGTCTCCATTTTTTCTTATGGCTGAAACATGCTCTGTGGTCCACGTGCACCACAGTGTGTTAATCCACTCATGGGTTGATGGGCACTTGGGTTGAAACACATTCTTCCTAGTAAAGTATCACAAGAATGGAAAAATAAGTATCCTATGTAATCAAAACTAGTGTGAAACCTATATGTAAATAACTACATGCCCACATGAAAGAAAAACACAAGTATTGTCTAGTGTGGAGGTGAGGGGAGGAGGGAGGGTAATGGGTGGGATCTCAACTAATGTTCACAATGTGTTGGTGTTTACACCCCTGGGTGAAGGGCTCTCGACTACAACTTAAACTTTACCTTAGAAATGAAAACAATGGAACCTAAACTTTTGTACCCTCACATTAATCTGAAATAAAAAATAAAGCCCAATTGACATTTTGAATAGGATTTAGGAGACATGGATAGGAACAGGTAGTTTTGGATTTGAAAATAAAACTGTTTCTCATTTCTAGCCTTTTCTAGTAGATGTTTCCTAAAGTGTGAAATAACTTCCAGGTACGATTACTTCCATGATGAGACAGTTTTGTGCTATATTACCTCTTTGAATACCTTAGGCAGATGGCTTTTCTCTTTAGTTCCTACGTCTGCAGAGTTTAAAATAACTGCATCTGCGAAATCTCGTTTATTGCTGTACCTGATTTATATGATGCAATTCTGGATCATAAGCCTGATCCTGTTCCTGTGATGGGTTAGAATTTCGGTAGACTTGAAAGTGGACATTTTCTGTGGATAGCTGAATGTGTCAGAAATGCAATTTGTGGTTGGGGTGTGGATTTTAGTGGTTTATATGCAGCTACAAATTCTTTGATACTACTACCTAGAAGTAACCTCTCTTCTCTTTAATCCGTATGGGTGTTTAATGCTTTGAATGTAAGAATGTGGGAGAATTGCTGCTGAGTCACATTCCAGAGCCAAATCTTCTCATCTTTTGCACTTGTCACCTCTGAAATCCCAGCTTCCACTATGTGAGAAACCTCTGTGGAACTGCTCTAGGAACAGCCACAGCTCTTTGCAGAGTGGCTCTCAATTTTCTGCCATTTGGTTATCATCTTCTTAAAGGATTCTGCCAATTTTTGATACCCTTAAAGTATGATTCTGAAACTAGAGAAACTCAATCCTATTTCAATTTGATTATAATGAGGTATAACAGACACTGCTAATTCCTCTATTCTTCTCTATCCATATGACGTTTCTTCTTTTTAACGTAACCCCAGTATTTTCAGGTTAGAGAGAGCTTGAACTTAATCTCTAAGGTTTCCTTCTGGGTATAGGGATAGAGCATGGCTATAGCCTATTATATGTTGATATGAATGGTTGAAAAGGATGTTTAAAAAACCAATGTTTTATAGAAAATATCCTGTCTTGATAAATGGAAGATTTAGTATTATCAAGCTGGCAATGCTACTTACCCAAAGTGATCTAAAGGTGCAAATACAATTCCCATCAAAATCCCAAGTTCTTTTTTTTTTTTAGAAATGGGAAAATTTGGTACAAAAGTTTATACTGAATTCTTTAAGGGATCCAAAATAAACAAAGTAGTTTAAAAAGAAAAAAGAAATTAAAGGACTAACACTTTTCAACTTCAAAGCTTACTACAAAGCTACAGCAATCTAAACAACATTATTGGAATAATGCTAGAGTTACAGAGCAATGGAGTGAAATAGTGAAATTGAAAGCTAGTAATAAACCCAAACTTCTATGGTCAAATGATTTTAACATAGATGCCAAGAACATTCAATGAGAAAAGAATAATCCTGCCAACAAATAGTGCTACAAGAACTGGATGTCCACATGCAAAAGAATGAAGGTGGATGTCTCTTTTACAACGTGTACAGCTAAAACCAAAATCTTATGAAAAAATATATGGATAATTTTTTATAACTTTGGATTTAGCAATGGATTATTAGATATGATATCAAAAGCATAAGCATCAAAATAAAATACAGCAAATTGAATTTCATAAAAATTAAAAATTTTGTGTATCAAGGAACAATATCAAAAAGTGGAACCTGCAGAATGGAATAAGCATTTCTAAACTGTGTACCTGAAGAGTGTTTAATATCAAGAGGATGTAAAGAACTTTTACAATTCAACAGCAAAATGATTCTTCCAACTCAGCAATAAAAAGGCAGATGACTCAATTTTTAAAAAATGGGAAAAGGACTTGAATTAAAATTTCTCCAGGGAAGTTAGGCAAAAGGCTAAAAAAGGATTTTTTATTTTATTTTATTGTAGTAGGTATATTTATTTTTTATTTATTTTTACTTTTTATTAAATCATAGCTGTGTACATTAATGCAATCATGGGGTACAATGTGCTCGTTTCATATACAATCTGAAATATTTTCAACAAACTAGTTAACATAGCCTTCATGGCATTTTCTTAGTTATTGTGTTAAGACATTTATATTCTGCATTTACTAAGTTTCACCTGTACCCTTCTAAGATGCACCATAGGTGTAGATGCACCAATTACACTCCCTCCACTCAACCTCCCTCCCTTGCCCTTTTCCCCATATTCTTGTACTATAATTGGATTATAGCTTTCATATGAAAGCTATAGATTAGTTTCATAGTAGTGCTGAGTACATTGAATACTGTTTCTTCCATTCTTGAGATACTTTGCTAAGAAGAATATGTTTCAGCTCTGTCAATGTAAACATGACAGAGGTAAAGTCTCCATCTTTCTTTAAGGCTGTGTAATATTCCATGGTGTACATATACCACAATTTATTAATCGATTCATGGGTCAATGGCATTTGGGCTTCTTCCATGACTTATCAATTATGAATTGTGCTACAGTAAACATTCTGATACAAATATCTTTGTTATAATGTGATTTTTGATCTTCTGGATATATACCTAGTAGAGGAATTATAGTATCAAATAGCAGGTCTATTTTTAGATCTTTACATATTCTCCAAACATCTTTCCAAAAAGAACGTATTAGGTTGCATTCCCACCAGCAATGTAGAAGTGTTCTTTTCTCCATATCCACACCAACATCTCTGGTTTGGGGATTTACTAAGCTATCATCTAACCCCATAGAAGAGCCCATTCCACCTAAGTCAAATGCATGGCCTGTCACTGTCCTAGGTGCTGAAATACCAATTTGGATTTGTGTATCTTTGTGTTTCCCCCTTTTTTTTCTTCCTCCTTGTTGCCTCCAAGGTCTCCTCAATGCTTGAAGTCACTTTAGCATTATTACCTCTTTCAGCAATGAATTCAAAACTGTGTAAATTAATTTTATCTAAATAGCATGTTATTGTTAATTTTATACAAGATAATACCTATACACTATTACTATATAGTAATAATATTTCTCAATGTTCTTAGAAATTATATACATTAGAAATATGTATCAATATTATATATTGAAAAATATATATTTTTGACATACAATATGTGTAAATATTTTTGAGAGACGTGAAAATTTGGTATATTCATACGATCAAATCTGGGCAATTGGGCTAGATAAAATTGAAGGAGCTTGTGCTCTAGATTGCTGTGGAATGTTTTTATACATAGATATGTTTCAGCTCGTGATATAATAGTGAATATATCAGACTTCTAATGCTTTTAATAGTTACCAGTACAAGCTAATGAAATGCCACCTCCCATTCCCATACCTCAAGTCTCAAAATCCAGCTGATTTACAGACACTTAAAACAAAGACCTAAAACAACTCAGCCAACCACCAAACTATGTCAGAAAAATACAAGTACTTTCAAATTGATTAAATGCTTATTGTGTCATTAACAAGGTACTCATGTGGATCCAATTGTATTACAAAAGCAAAACCACCATTTTTCCCACTAAAAATATTCTTCTTAGAGATTGCTTGAATTATAATTGTTGTTTCTCTGGAGGAAGTTCTTTTCTTTTTACTTGTTGTTTTATAGAGGAAGCATCAGAAAAATTATCAATTGTGGGATACCTTTAATATAAATATTAAGAGAAATTAGTGATGGAAGTGGAGTATTTGTGTCAATTTTGTTCAAAAAAGACAAGACAAAATTTTGCTTTTATTCAAGACCTTAACTTTAAGCAACCCTGGCTAGATATAAACAAAATCAACTACAGAATCTCTTGACATATGCAGGTTCAGGTTATCTTAGATAACTCTGTCCACATCAAAAGGTAGTGGGCCTTCATACTTAAATCTTTTGAAAATGTTATGGTTGATTCAAGACTTACAATAGTTTAATCTCAGACATAGAACCTGCTTTTAACTTTCATAAACTCTCACTATTCAACAATTATTTCAACATATTTTAAGTTATAATGCATCTTTGAAAACAGCAATATTTATCTTCTGGATTAATTTAAAAAAAGAAAAGAAAACTATGTTAGAAAATGCCTGTATATATTATATTTCAAACTATTTCAATTTTTTTCTTTTTTTCAAATCAGCTGATTTTATCATCACATGGTCAAAAATGTTAAAAATTACCAATCCCATAGCTTTAATATACTTCATGAAATTATTACTGATGCACAAAGAGAGTCTAATATAGTATCCATTCTATGTACAAGTCCTACAGAAATGTGAACTGGAGAAATTAATTACATCCCTTCTCCGTTACTTAATAAATCCTGCACTTTTTTTTTTTTTTTTTTTGTAGAGACAGAGTCTCATTTTATCGCCCTCGGTAGAGTGCCGTGGCGTCACACAGCTAACAGCAACCTCCAACTCCTGGGCTTAGGCGATTCTCGTGCCTCAGCCTCCAGAGTAGCTGGGACCACAGGTGCCGCCACAGCGCCTGGCTATTTTTCTGTTTTTGCAGTTGGGCCGAGGCTGGGTTTGAACCTGCCACCTTCGGTATATGGGGCTGGCGCCCTACTCAATGAGCCACAGGTGCCGCCCATAAATTCTGCATTTCCATGAAACAACAGATTATAGAACATAGTGGCAGCACTGTATTATTACACATTTCCCTGCTGTTTGAGGGATCAGGAAGCATCAAGACTTCAGTCTCAGATGATCCTCTCTCCTCCCCATGTTTCTACAGTTGAAGACACTCTCAGGTTGACTGAAAGGCTGATCCTCTCAGTCTCACATTTGCAAGTAGACTGACCCACAAAAGAGATGAATCAACCTCACCAGAAAGACAAATTTCTATTGATGTCAAACTTATGTCACAGCAGTTTCACTAAGTAGGTTTTATTTTAATCTATCGCACATTTCCTACTGTCCTCCACTTCTACTATTTGTGCAGTTGTCTTTTGACTGTTGCCCACACAACCACAGTGTGCGAAATCTATTATGAAGAACAAACCAGGGCTTAGTCGGTTTGTGTGTGCAGCCACGTGGACGCGCTTCTGTGCGACTATGTTCTTTGGCGTCCTTCTTTCAAACAGAAATACACAATGTTTCTGTTTTGCTATCTCACTTGTGTGTGTGTTCTCATGCATATAGTATGAGTATTGTGGAATTACAAATTACGCTTTAAAAGAAAATAAAATATTCAATATAAAATGTATATCAAAATTGACTCTTTGGTGAGAGGTACCTGTTCTATGGCAATATGTTGGTTAAATGATCTATAAGGAAACACCAACTGCCTTGAGAAGAATTTAAATTGTCTGGATGGTAGGCAAAGATACTCTGTCATAAAGAAAGCTTCTCTCTCTCTCTCTTTCTGTGTAATACATTGTCTCCTGAAGCCTGATAAAATACAAATTTGCATATGCCAGGAAAAGCTATTTCTGAAACTCTTTATATGGTAAAACCAAGTGTAATTGAGTTTCACCATTTGGTACCTACCTATCCACTATTATAACATAAGAAATTAAATGCCCTTCTTACTACAACAATGGCAAGAATGTTTAAATTTAAAATTTTAAAACCACATTGACACATCGTGCTATTTCTTGCATTTCGTTTTCAGTGTGACTTCCCTGTCATCCACGTGATTGCAGAGGTAGGAGTGAACTGAGGGAGCATCACCATCTCTCTCTCTTTCCTCTTACAGTGTTTTCCTTTTTTAGCCTCCTTGAACTTGAACTCCTAATAGTTGAGTTTTGATCCATGCATTCTCTACTTGCTTTCTGTTGTGAACAGTTGAATATCTTTATCTCCTTCTAAATATTCAAACAAACCTGAAACAGAGCACCCTCTGCGTTAATGCCTTAGAATGTAATCATACAGCAAATGTGGTTAAAATCTTTTAATCAACTGTTAATTGGCTGAACTGAGCTTTGTCAGCACTGAAGCTAACTCCCAGTCTCAACATAGATAGGTACATTATTCAAGAATCTTTCAGTTGCAAGCGACATTAATTTATCTCAAATTAGCTGCAGCCTAAATGGGGATTAATGGGTCTGCATAATGATGAAGAGCAAGGAGACGTCCTGAAAATACTTAAAACAAGGGCCCTGATGTCTTTAGGAGTTGGGTTTTTTTTTAATTTTCTCAGCATGCAAATCCATTTATCTTTTCTTTCTTACTAGAGTGTTCTGGTTAGCATAAAGGAGGAGGAGATGGTAAAATCTCTTGGTAACAAAAGGGGAAATGTGGTGCCATCTTCTAGAGAGAGCCAGAGAGAGAGAGAGCTGTTTGGATTATGAGCCAACTCTAAATTAATCATGGTAGCCACAAGAATAAAGTACTATCATTAGGTCAGCCTTGCTTACTATATAATGAAGAGTAAAACAAAGTGAGTGACAAGTTTAATAAATAAATATACTAATTAATTAATTAATTAAAAATAACACCGTGTATCAATTATAACAAACAGTACATATAAGGAATTGAGAAGCTGGGCACACAGGCTAATGCCCATAATGCTAGTGCTCTGGGAGGCAGCGGCAGGTGGATTGCCTGAACTCATAGGTTTAAGACCAGCCTGAGCCAAAGCAAGATCTCATTTCTAAAAATAGCTGGGCATTGTGGTAGGTGCTTGTAGTCCCAGCTAGCCGAGGCAAGAGAATTGCTTGACCCCAAAAGTTTGAGGTTGCTGTGAGCTATGACAGCACTGTACTCTACTGAAGGTGACAAGATGACTCTGTCTCAACAAGAAAATAAATTTGATTAGCTTATAAATAGATTAGGGAAAGTCTCTGGGTAAGACATTTTGACCTAGTCTATTCTTGCCAGGTAAACAGAAAGTGGGAAGTATTCTGAGATGCAGAAGGCTCTGTAAAAGCATGAAGGTTAAAAAAAAATCATGCCATGTAAATATTTTAAGTACTTTTTATTATTTAAAATATTTTTATGTTGATCAGGCTTGGTGGCTCACACCTGTAATCTTAGCTCCCTGAGTGAGGCTGCCTGAGCAAGAGCCAGATCCTGTCTCTACTAAAAACAGAAAAACTAGGTGCGCCTAGTGGTACACACCTGTATTCTCATTTACTCAGGAGGCTGATGCTAGAGGACTGATGACACCCAAGAGTTTAAGGTTACTATGAACTATGATGATGCCACAGCATTCTACCCAGGGTGACAGCGTGACACTCTATCTCAGAAAAAATAATAAATAAATAAATAAATAAGCAAAGATCCACAAGTGATGAAACTTGAGAATGACCTACACTTGAGAAGGAAATATAGAACATTTCCTTTCCAGAAGGAAATCTAGAAGATTATACACAGCATACATGTATTTTTCTCATGAAGTAAAGAGTTTCACAAAGATCTTCGACTACACAGCTTAGGTAACTGATAACGATATGACACAAAGTAAGGTAAGGAGAGGGCAGGCAAGATAATGTAAATTCAGGTAAAATGACATTTCATTAATTATGTTGAAAAAAGTCGTGTGCAGCTTCTGGCTACTTAAAAGTTGCCTGGGCCCTGCCTGGATCTTTGTAAAGAGATCTTTGTGAGGAAATATATTTTTGTGGTCTGAGCGTCAGGTATAATCGGTCATTCTGCTTAGGGGTCTGTGACAGTGGTGCTCAGACACCCCTGGATTTCTATATTTCAGATTCAAGGAGGAGGGGTTTCCCACTGAGACAGGGTGGGGAGTGCAGCCATAGGGCCCTTGACAGCTGCTGAAGGGACCTGCTGGCCGAGGGAGATACTCAGGGCCAGGGGCTATCCCTCGGCCACTCATTGTCTCTGCTCTGCTGTTAGTAAACATTCTACCACTGGAGCCTGATGGTCTCTGTTCTCAGTGACTTTGAATCTGACATTTTCCTTGGTGGCACCTACCTGGCTTTTAACTTTGAACACACAACCTGGCCACCCAGGGAGCAGTGAAACAAACTGTATTTGCTTATGCAAGATAAATCCTAGGTTTTGGATCCCATTCAGTGCACGTGGAGTTCCTAGCAGAGGTTCCAAAGCCTATTAAAAGATTAGTAAGTGTCAGCTACTTTCATTTTCATTATTTCAGATAGAAACATACCTAAGCAGATGCTAGAAAATGTTTAGGAGTAAATTTATTAGTTCATTATCACGGGCTTTTGAGATAATACTAAATTAAAACTCCAACGTTAATGACATCTAAATGTGCAATCTTGTAAAGTTGTTTATCCTCCATTTATTTATATATAACTAGAGAAATTACCAGTGATGACCTCATTAGTTTATTATGAGACTATATACAATAACACCAATGATGTGCCTGATTTTTTACTTAGTACATAATAATCAGTAAATTAGTTTTAGCTGTTGTTATCTTCTCTCTGCTCTAATTCTTTAAGCCTTCTGTATTCTAGTGCTTTCTACTTCCACGATGAATTTTTTGCTCTGCTAAGAAACTAATCTGTGTCACATGGAATGAGAGAGCTACTGGGTTATTTTTAAATTTTTTGGAGCGAGGACTCAAATCCAATTTGGAGTTAGAGCATTGAAGTAGCATATAAATATTCCTCCTAACAAGCGAAGCAGGTCCACATATATTTCAGACTATATGCATGATAGTGAAACACTAAATAATACGCGGCACTATATTTTTAATGGAATATTAGAATTTGATGGCATATAGTTTCATGGTCATTTAAAAGAATAATAAAAGAACTGAAATGAGAATGTAAAACTCTAGGGAAAAATGTATGAGACAAGATGAAGCAGGACAGAGGGGAAAGAATTAAAATTGAGAAAACACACCAAGAGAAGTCTCTGGGTATGAAATTAAAATCGTGAAATCCACCCTATTTTTAATAATGTATCAGGTTATCTAAATTTTACAGGTAGTGAAGATGTGTGGGCAAGAGATTTGGGACTAAAATATAATGTGATAGTCAAAGAGGAGTATTTATTGATTAGTCAGCGTACATGGCCTCACTCACAAAAATCAGACTTAGAGAGACCGGCATAGATAATTCAATGTTCATATATTTTAGGTTAAAGGACATTTTACACCAACATAGAGAAAATAATGGTTCTTACTGACTACCAAAGATAATGATATTTTGCTTAGGGTTCTCTGCTGCCTGGATCTCTCACTAACCCTGTCAAGCCCTTGGATAAGTTCTGATTTAATTTATCCACTTGGGCTCAGGGTTAGTCACGCAAAGAGACTCAAATGCAAGGATGCACTTGAGCTTCTGCTTATTTGTAATAATAAGTTTATGATCATATCTAATTTAATCTTTATGTCAGCACAAGTTAAACACTAGGTGCTAATTAGAGGTAAGTAATAATAACTTTTTAACCTTACAATAATGCTTCATATACTCTAGAACTTCCAGTTTTCCCTGAAGTCATCTTTCTTTTAAATTCAAATTATTTAATTTTAACTCATTTCAGCCTTTTGCACTTGATCCACATTCTAGCTATTTAATCAATTTCCTTTTGTCCTTTGAATACTGAAATATAATTATGATAAAAATAAAATAACTTTTGTGAAAGCAATTGTTTCTAATTCTGATAACTAATTAGTTACCAAAAAAGATATATTTTATTCTAAACGATGTGAACCTATGTCAGGCAAATATTCACACAATTTGTTTTTTTTCTCTTTAGCTTCTTATGGGGTAGAGTGAGGCTGTTAGATTATGTTCTTATCACATCAACAAGCAGCTTTTTCAAGTTGCTGCTGGTAGTGAGTTTTCCTTACTGAGAGAAATAAAACATGTTTTCAACCTTAATAAAATTGCCAGCAGAATATTCTTCCAAATGGTCTTGCAATAAAAAAAATCAAGGACTACTGGTAAGTTTAATTTAAAGTATGAATATTGAAGAACAATTCAACATGGGAATCAAGGAATAGCCTGTAGGAATCACAGCACCAGCTTTCTGTCCTTCAGAGAAAGGGGAAAATGGAATTTTTAATGCTTAACACATATATGTATTGTTTTATTTATTTTATTTTTTTATTACATAATAGCTGCATACATTAATGCAATCATGGGGTACAATGTGCTGTTTTTATATACAATTTGCAATATTTTCATCAAACTGGTTAACATAGCCTTCACTGCATTCTCTTAGTTATTGTGTTAAGACCTTTATATTCTATACTAAATTTACTAAGTGTAGAATATAAATGTCTTAAATTTATGTTCTTTTAAAATTAATTGTTGAGACTGCTAGTATTTCAGTTGTTAGATTACCAGATATAAGTTCAAATAAATAATTTTCAAATTATTAGATATTCACTTACTTGGGTTCTGGCCTCCTACGCATAAGATAAATGTTTCAATGCCTAGCCATCACTCTCTCTTGCTATATTAATAGGTATAGATGATGATTGAGCAATAATTTTTGTATCTCCACCACCTCTATATGGAGATTATATTCAGATTGATATTCAGATCTTTAAAACAATTGAAGTTGTCTGTTTTTGTTTGGTTTTAGGGACAGGGTTTCATGAGACTAGAGTGCAGTGGTATATTCATAGGTCACTGTAACCTTGAGTTCCTCAGTTCAGGCAATGGTTTTGTCTCAGGATCCTAAAAAGCTGATACTAGAGACATGTTCCAGCATGACTGATTCATTTTTAAATTTGTGGTAATGGGTTGGGTGTGGTGGTTCATGCCTGTATTCTTAACATTCTGGGAAACTGAAGCAGGTGGATCCCTTGAGCTCAGGAGTTCATGACCAGCCTGAATAGGAGTATGACCCAATCTCTACTAAAAATAGAAAAACTAGCTGGGCATGGTGGCACACACTTGGAGTTTTAGCTACTTAAGAGGCTGAGGCAAGCGGATTGTTTGAACCCAAGAGTTTGAGGTTGCTGTGAGCAATAATGCCATGGCACTCTTATGCAAGGCAACAGAGAGGACTCTAACTCAAAAAAATAAAAATAAATAAAATAAATAAATAAATAAATAATTTTTTTTGAAAAGATGAAGTTCTTGCTATGTTGCCCTACCTGGTCTTGAACTGCTGGCAAGTGTTCCTCCTACCTAAACCTTTGAAAGTACTGTGATTATAGACTTGAGACATCACATCCACTAAGATTTCATCCTTAATTTTATAGATTTATATTTATCTAAGTGAAAAAATATTTATTCCATTACTACTCTGCCTTATGCTTATAGAAAGAGTTGAGTCTTCATACTTTCCCACATATCTTGTGATATCTGAATGTTGGAACATCTGCGTGAATCATGTGATCTAAGTCAATACTTCTCCACAAAAGCAAAGGCTCTTCTTTGACTTCCTTCTCTTTTAGCTCATTTTGTGTAACAGAATATTGCATTTAATGAATCATCACATATAAGATCATTGTAAATAATATGGTAACTCTAGAACATTCCTTATATTTCTGCCTTGAAAACAAAATAGTTAAAATGGAACCTTGTTTAATAGAAATGATTCAGACTTCACAAGCGTGATCAGCGGTGCATGCCTAGAAGCATATTGATGTTCATTTCTTCATAAGTTAAAAAGTGCCCAGAAGTGCAAGCTGAACTGTTCTATTATATTAGCTCTGAACTCCCACTTTACAGAATGCAGGCCTTGAATTTATGGATATCCTCAGGTCTACCTCATCACTTACTGGCTACAGTAAACCTTGGTCCTCTTACAGTGGATGCAAAACCTTTATTCAACCAATGTTAATTATTTAAATTTATTATGTGTGTTTGTTTAAAAACTGGCCTTAAAATCTTGTCACTTTGGTTTAGCCTTATTCTTTTCTATGAATTATCATGCCATCATTTTATCTTGTACTCTTTTCCCTATAATTTTATCTTTTATTTTGAAAAGGTCAAAGATGCATTGGGGCAGTTATTATTTATAACTTTTCTCCTATTAAAAAAAATGGATACCATTTTGTATTAATCACTTCAACAGAGACACATCTGTGCTCTACAGATCTTTCCATCTGTCCCCAGAATCACTTTCCTAAGTTGTAAATCCCATTGTCTTAATCTTTGAAGGAAGACAGAATGCACAGATGTATTACTGGAATTTCATTTATACCTTACTCTCATGGAAATAAATGTATTCTACTCTGTCCAACCTCTCATAAGTGTTAATAAGGGTATTATCTGACTTATCCATTTGAACTTTACAGCATACAGTTGGTCCATCAATCGTGAAAGGGTTAGGGATGTTGATAACCTTCCCAGTTGAACATTCATGTATAACTTTTGAATCTCCCCGCAGCTTAACTGTCAGTAGCCTACTGCTGACTAGAAGTTTTACCAATAACACAGTCACTTAAGATAAATTGTGTGTCCTATTGGTCAGACAACTTAGTTTGTGAACTCATTCTATAAAAAGTGCTACATACCTCATTACTAAATATCACTCTGAAGTACTCCCCATGGGAAGCTATGCACAGATGCCAGTGCTTAGTTCGCCCGTCAAAGCAATTTTGGAATTCTTTTTCTAGAACGGCCATCAGAGCTATTATATGAGGTCTGACAATTAAGTTTGTTAAGTCAACCTAGAAACGTGCTAGCCAAGATTTAAGGTAAAAATAAGATCCTTAATTTCTGAAGAACTGTGTACTATTCTTTAGTTTTGGGTAATGCCTACTTGCACATGTATAAATATTAGTTTTTGAAAGTGGGCGATGATTACAAAAAAAGACAACAATATTAATAAGGCTAAATTTTTGCATATCTAATAATCACTTAACACAATAAAATAGGTAATTGTAAGATGAATAGTTGAATAAAAAGAAACAGTAATATTTAAGAGGTGGAAAATGAATTCTTTCAAAACTAATTCTGTCTGTATGTCTATATGTCTATATATGTCACTTGTATGTGGTATTTTACTACTGAATTATATAGAGGAGCTCTAATTAAGTAGCTTAAAATAACAAGTACTTAAAGCAAATATTTTATAAGAAAGATAGAAACAAACTCAATTTTTTTTTAGTTCATGTGAACTTAAGAATACAGTAATTTTGACTTCTTAACTTCCTTTTTGATTCTTTTGTACTCTGAGTCACAATTGCTTTTTAATATCTATTAATGTAAATCTGAATACCTGGGAGATACTGTGACTCTCCTTCAATATTCTCTCATTCTCTAAACTGATTTAAACTCTGTAGCCTTTACCCAGAGATCCTCTTTTTGTTCAATATATTAATGATCCTTTGCTCTGGAAACAGGGTCCTGTCTTAGACTTTCTCACCCTTTTTGTAACTAAATCTGAAGAAGGCCATGAAACCTTTATGTCTGGACTCCAGTGGAGACAGACAAGGTGAGTTACAGAGGACCTAAACTACCTGTCTGAGGGCACTCAAGCTCATCTCCCAAAGCCTTGAGGCAAATTTGTTGTAGGCCTCACTAGAATTTGCACACTGGCAAGAGGAAAAGCTGGCACTATTTATGCAGCATACAAATGTGCCTTTGGAGTCTGCCAAGTAGTAGCACAACTTGAAAACCTCATTTCCTAATTTGTACTGACAGTCCTATTGCCAATGGACCTATCCCAGCAGATAGAGTATATATTGGGCCAGACTCCCCGGAGCCCCTTTTCTTTTTTAACTTTTTGTTTTGCATGCATCTCCCACCACTTGGGACATATGTGCAAATGGGAGGTGATTCACAAAAGAATGTGTGTGTGTGTGTGTGTGTATTTGGTATTTCCCTGGTATCTACAATATATGTGACCAAATTACTTCCCAGTGCACTGTCACTATTTGTAATTCTCATCAAATCTCTGGAGAACCTCCCTTTCCCCAGGCCCAGACTATCCCTTTTTGGCAATCCAAATTGATTTTATAAACGGATCTTGTGCTTTAGGCTTTTCTCTGTTTGGTTACTGTTTGCATGTTCAGTGGATAGATTGAACTCTGTCCAACTAGGCATGCTGATGCTACCACAGTGGTAAAGACACTAGGAACTGAAATGATTCCACATCTTCACCTTCCCTTATGGATTGAGTCACCTATTGTTCTCTCTACCACCATTTATTTTACTTCTCTTCTTATTTAAATTTCATACACCATATCACCAATAGTCAAAGCATATGAAATGAAAAAAAAATCTAGAAAAAAATGACTTTAAAAAAAATCTATCAATACACGTAACTTAAATGAATAGAAACATTGCCTTTGGCCCTTATCAAAATCTGGAATACTCCAAGTTGGAGACATGGTTTAGCCCCTTTGAAAGAGTGTTGCTACTCCATGCCCACAGACACCAAGTAGTCTTCTATTCCTGAACTTAGTGAACAACCTGGGGATTTAAATAATTTGATTCCCTGACTAGCTATATACTGATGCTCACTAATATATTTGGAGCATATTGTCAATGGGTAAAAGGAGCATGACTCCCGCAACTGACAGGGCTTTTCATCCTGTTTGACCAAGACATAAGGTGTGCGTTAAAGTTTCAGGAGAAGACAAGCACTGGCACTTTGCCAGGGAGATGCCTATCAACTCCTATCATCTACCTATGCTTCTCTCAAAAGTGAAGACAAATCTTCCTGCATTCACATGAGCCACACCAAACTTTGCTGCGACGCTAGGAGGACAACCCTGCACGTGGCCTGAGAAGACAAGGTCCACAGCCACTTCCTCGGCCCCTGAAGCAGATGACGTCACAGATTAGATAGCTTTTGCCCAAGATTGTGGATCAAGAAACACAATTTTTTCATACACAAAATGCCTTTTGGTTTTTTAAATCCCCTCCCCAGGGGTTCTTTTTAAAAACTCCTTTAAACATCATTGTAAACATCTTTGCAATATTCCAGAATTGTACATTGGAAGCTGAGTGGAGAATGCCCCAAACCATCCCATTCTCCCTTTCATCTTCCACCTTGACTATTTCAAACTACTCCTGGCTCTTAAGGTTTTTTCAGCAACTCGGGCACAGACTCAGCTTCCCTTTACCCTAGACTTTCTAACCTTGGCTACACTATCTAATCCATTTAATTTCTGGATATGAAGCCTAATTATTGGACATTGCAAAAGAACCTGGACTTATTTTTACCCAGTCCAAAGATGGAAGTGTGACAAGATGTGGCTTCCACAGCCAGAGTTAAAGCATCAAATTGCTTCTCCTGTTGGTGAGTCAACTGGACACAGAAAAAACTCTGTGGAAACTCAAGAATTCTCTTTTGATCAGGTAAAATAACTAGAAAGGAGTTTTCCCCTTCTGCATTGAAGATGGGGATGATGTTGGATGTTTTCTTGGTCCCTGACTAGAGCAATGTTGTCATCAAACTCTATGGTTTGTTTCCACAAATGACATTCTTGTACCTCTTATAAGATCATAGATAGTGCTGACATTGACCCTCATGATGTCAGTGGTTGTGAAACTACTTGATATGATGGACATCTTAAAAGCCAGGCCTGTGCAACATTGGCTTGTTCACTGCCTCCCCTTGTTAAGTTTCCATTGCACTAAACATTGCATTTAGATAGACCAAAAGTCTGGGGTGACTTGGTTAGTCCAAGTCCTTTTACTGCCAGAACTGGGCCAAAGGCCTTTTGTAACCTGTTTTGTGCCCATAGATGGGCAGGGGCATGTGGAAACTGGAGATGTGGAGTGACAATGAAGAAGAACAGGCACAGCAAATTTCAGACTGTGAGGTGACACACTCCCACCTCACCCTAACTGTAAGTTACACTAGTGTGTGTGTGTGTCCCACCTGTGACAGTCTGGATGCTATGGACTTGGGTGCCTGGCTTCTGTTACCAGCTATTTACTTTTAAAGCCGGCCAAATTACAAAGTTGGGGTCTTTTATCAATGAAGTGATACCATGCACATGTACTATATGAAATATTATTTTAAAAATATATATAACACATTTTAAGTTCTAGTTGGTGCTCAAGACTCTTTACCTGGTATTTTGAACTCATACAATTGAAAAAGGCAGCTTTGCCACTCTCCATGATAGTGGAATAGGAGTTCAATATCACCATGCAAGCATTTGGAGCCCTTCAGTGAGAAGTCAATGGTCTAGGTTATTTCAAAAACAGTTGCCTCTGGATGCCCTGACACACCAACAGGGAAGAGCTTACATGACTACTGGGGAAAATGCTTCCACTCCAGGTGAGTTGAGACGCTGATCTTTGCTTCTTAAAAGACAAGATAAAACTTTCCCATCTGATTAATGCAGACTCAATTCCAAAAATGGGAAACCGGTTTAATGGGAAATGTGCTATTGTTCTTTTCTACTTATTTATTCTCAATCTAAGTTCTTGTTTCCCTTTTCAGATCTCTTGTTAGTTAACTGTTGATCCAATCTCTGTCTCTGTCTGCATAGCTACTGACTTGGCATTTAATGTGTGAAAAGTCTGGGGAAGCTCCAGATGGGGGCGATGAAGAAGCTCAGGAAGTTTTACCCTAAAATGTGATTCCTTGGTGTAAAGAATATTTTGAATTAAGGCCCTGAGAGATTAACTGGCCATTGATTGGAAGGAGCTTGTTTCTCAGGTTAGTTTATAATTCTGTTTCCTCCGTCCATTGTCCTCTCTACCACCATTTTTTTAACCCTAAATAGCATTACCTATACTCCTTATTTCCCCTACCACTCTCTAAATGATGTGTCTGAAGCTACCTGAACTGCACTGGGTAATTTGGTAATCACTCCTGAGACTCTCCCCATGTGCATGGCATTTGGAAATAAACATTTCTCTTACTGATCTGCCTTAACTGTGAGTTGATCTTTCTGTGAACTTTCAGGAAAAAGGGCCAGTTTCCTCTTAATCCCTACAAATCAAAGAGAAAAATGAAAATATATACACTTTAACTCAATCCTTTCCCCTTTTTTATGTTTTATTGTATCTATCTTTTTATATCTCTGAAAAAGTTGTTGTGATTTTTTTTTTGAAATGTTTATCAAATAGGTCTTTCTACTCAAGATATGAGCAATTTCCACACTGCAATAACAACATGAGAGTATTCGGTATTTGTTTGTTTATTTACTATAACCAGTGACTTTTACACCTTCAGATGATTTCCTATTGTTAGGGTTCTTTTCTTTCACATTGAAGGACTTTCTTTCTTATTTCTTATGGAAAAGATCTGATATAGACAAAATCCCTCAGCTTTTATTTTTCTGGACGAGTCTTTATTTCTCCTTCATGTTTAAAGAATAATTTTGCTGAATTTAATATTCTAGAATAAAAGTATTTATTTTTTTCCTGTTGTTGTTTTTATTCCCCTCAGCACTTTTACTGCGTCATCCCACTCTGTCTTGCACTGGCCTTCAAGGCCCACAGGCTAGTCTGCTATCACACATATCAGAGCTCTTTAATATAGTACCTGTTTCTTTACTCTCGTTGCTTTTAGTATCTTTTCTTTATTGGTGATCTTTGAGAGTATGATTATTCAATATCTTTAGATTATTTATTTGGGCTGGATTTTCTTGTTGTTCTATAACCTTCCTGTATTTGTGTCTTTCTCTCAGTTTGGAAAGTTTTCTGTTATTATTTTTTGCATGATTTCCTACCCTAATCCCTTGCTCTACCATAAGGTCCATAAACTTCAGTTTTGCCCTTTTGAGGCTCTGTCCCAGATATTCTAAACAGGCTTCATCCTTTTTGAAAATTATTTATTCTTTTCTCTATGTATCTTCATATAGTCTGTCTTTAAGCTAATTAACTTTTTATTCTGATTGGTGAATTCTGATGTTGAAACAAAATCACTTTCTTTATTTTGCAACTGAATTTCTCACCTTCAGAGTGTGTTTATTTTTATTACTTTAATCTCCTTGTTAAATTTCTCTGATAAAATTCTGAAATCCATCTCTGTATTGTTTTGAAGTTCATTTAGTTTCCTTAAGAAAGCTATTTTGAATTATATATCTCTCATCATCTTGATATTTGTGGGTATCTGCCCACATCTCAGCCCTGAAGCCTCAGGTATATAGTTCAATCTCAGTATTCTGAGCTTGTTTGTACCCATTCTTGAAATGACTTTCCTTGCATTCAAAGAGAGTTGAAAACTCTTCTCACAGTGCTAATGAGGGTATGGGGTGGGGTGGAGTGGGCCATGCAGGTCTGCCCTTCCCACCCTCTTCAGTTCCAGTTCTGTGATCATGGACTTGACATTCTGGTTTTTATGAAGGCACTTTCCTGCCTAGATGGTTGTTCAGTTTGGTTTCCTTACAGGCCCATGATCACAGAGGGTTCTATTTGGACATCTTGCTCTGCCTTGCCCGCATACGGCCACTCTTAAAGCAAAAAAGTTAAACTTAACACTTTAATCTGTTCTCTAGAACTTTGACAGATACGTTGAAGTTATATTGAAACAAGTCATAGAAAGGAAAATATAACAATATATTTGACAAGTTATAAAAATACATACTATATATGCCTAGTGCAGAGTTCATGCCTATAACTTTGGGCGATGCAAAGAGGAGGATAACTTCAGTCCTTCAGGACTGAAGTCAGAATTTCGAGATTAGTCTCAGCAAGAGAAAGACCCTAACTCTTCAAAAAATGGAAAAAATAGCCAGGCTTGGTACTGTGCACTTGCAGTTCCAAATACTCAGGAGGCTGAAACAGAAGGATTACTCAAGCCTAGGAGTCTGAGCTTGCAGTTAGGTATGATGATGCTATTCTATTCTAGCTATGGTGACAGAGTAAGATCTCCTCTTAAAAAAAAAAAAGAAATATATATATGGAATATGTAACATATAGAGAGTATTATATCAGATAGATATCATGTGAAATTTTATATCTAAATTCCCTTTGTGGCTCACATCTATAATCCTAGCACTCTGGGAGGCCAAGCTGGGTGAATTGCTTGAGCTCAGGGGATTGAGACCAGTCCCAGTTGGTCTCATTAATGAACTGGTTTCATTAACCAGTTTTCAGCCAGACCCTGTCTCTACTAAAAAAAAAAAAACAAAAAACTGAAGCAAGTGGACCACTTGGTCCCAGGAGTTAGAGGTTGCTGTGAGCTATGATGTTGCCATGGCACTCTACCCAGGGTGACACCTTGAGACTCTTTCTCAAAAAAGAAAAAAAAGTTACATTCACTTAAGTATTAGCTAAAAGGCCAAAAGATTACAGTTAATTTTATTTCTTAAATCACATGGGACAGACTTGGTTTTATGTAAACAACAAAAAAAAATATGAGTCTTGGTCTTTCAGAATTCATAAGCTACAGTAGCGAGAACATAGCTCAACTTTATATTGCAGACATTATCAAGGGGCTAATTAAGAAATGACCAGGTAAGGCTATTTATGATTTTCTGAAAGTCTCTGAAAGAATAGTTACCAATTTCTTAGTTCTGTATTACTTATGTGCAAAACTTGTTAGAATTTATCAAGAAAATTACAACTTCCTAATTATATTTCTTTTATTTTTCCAGTTTATACTTGACTTATGCATTGAGTCCACTTATCCTATGACTTCAAGGATTTTGAAAAGTAGTTCTTTTTCCTTTTTTTTTTTTGAGACAGAGTTTCACTTTTTTGCCCTCGGTAGAGTGCTATGGTGTCACAGCTCACAACAACCTCAACTCTTAGGCATAAGTGATTCTCTTGTCTCAGCTTCGCAGGTAGCTGGAACTACAGGTGCCCATCACAATGCCCAGCTATTTTTTTTGTTGTTGTTGCTGTTGTCATTGTTGTTTAGCTGGCCTGGGCTGGATTTGAACCCATTAGCTTCAGTAACTGTGGCCAGCACCCAACCTACAGAGTTATGGGTGCCGCCAAAAAGTAATTCTTATATTCAATGTGTTATTGAATTTATGTCTTTCTCTATATAAATATATCATTGTATTCCTTTCATTTTCTTGGCCTAGTATTTTATTTTGTTTTATTTCTTGCCAGAATACTTTTTGGAATAAATGAATAAATATATAGAATGTGATAGTCAATCAGGTACCTAAAGCTTCCGCTTTACCTGAAAGAAAAATCTGGCTAGAATTGAAAGACAAAACAAGTTAGAGATTTTCAGAACAGACAGAAAAAAATGCAAGTTCACTAAATCCATATTAGTGAATACTTACAATATCAAAGGTACATAGTCAAATATGGAATAATTCCTTATCTCTAGGGGCAAATAGCCAAATGAGAGATATAGAGAAATATTTAAGAGTGAACATTATTGCCAAAGCATATCCATCTAAGACTAGATAGGGTAGGCCCAGGAGCTGCTGCTTCATTTGCTTTGTGAATAACAACAGGGGTTAGTTTGATGAAGATGAATGGAACCTGTTTTTGAAAGTATGGGTGGGATTCTGAAAGTAAAGAATCCTTGAAAAAATAGTACATGATGAGCTTTAGAATGTTTGGACCAAAAGTAATATTTGAAGGAAGGATAATGCCTGAAGAGAAGAAAAAAATTAAATAATGACTTATCTATGTACATAAAAAACAAGAGCCAAATATTATATTAACAGAAAGTAAAGATAACATTTTGAGAGGGGAGCCCTATTCCCAATATAGTATGCTTGATACTCTCTATCATGCACTCATTGACCTGAGAGACATTCTTCTAGATAGCATTTTACAAAAAGTGTAAATTAGCGTGTTGGATTCCTGCATTTCTCTTAAACAAAATATTTCCTATTCAAAGAGAGTTTCAGTAGCTCACCTAATGTTTACACAGCAATAATAGAAGTTGCTAAAAATCAAACCTGAAATATCTGCATCTGTTTACATTTTATTAGATCATTAACTGAAATGTTTCATTTTAAATTAAGAGCTTAGATTATTATATTTCAAAAAAAGCAATGTGATTAACCAAAGTATGCACTCATAATATTGACAGAGCTTTGCCATCCTAATGGTAGCTTGTGTGTATCAGCAGCAAAGAAACATGGAGAGTGCGTGGTGATGAAATTGTGAAGGGCATTGTCCACAGCTTGTTGAGAATCGGGTGTTCTTCCTTGCAAGAGGTGGTCCTAAGTCTGAAAGAAGTGGTAGTCAGTCAGTGCAAGGTGACACAGAATCCGTAAGTTCAGCTTCTGTAGTTTGAGCAGCGTTATTTGTGTGACAGCATTGTTTTACAAGAGGATTGACCTGTCTCTATTGCGCAAGCTCGGATGCTTAATTGCAAGTATCCTCATCATGTCATCCAGTTGGTTGCAGTAGACATTTGCTATAATTAACCAGTTTTCAAGAAGCGGTAGTGGATAATACCAAGCAGACACCATTAGCTCTGTTTTATGAATGTTTGGTTTGGGACTGTGTTTCAGCTCTTCATCTTTAATTAACCATTGTGTTGAAAACTTGCAATCATCAAGAAGAATACATTCTTTCTCACCTGTAACAATACAGTATAGAAATAGTTCGTTTTTATGTCATAAAAACAAAGAAAGGCAAGCTTTGAAATGATTTCTCTTCTGACACTCCATTAATTCACATGGAAGCAATCTATCTAGCTTTTTTACTTTGCCCATTTGATCTAAGTGGTCCAATATTGTTGGAAAAGTGACGTGTTGCTAATTCATATGTAAGTTGAAATGTATTTGCTTTCACTGAAGCTAATCATTACCCACCTTGGTCTCAAGTGGCACATGTGACTCACTTTCAAGATTAAAATCAGCAGAATGGAACATCTCAAACCATCACTGTACTGTGCATTCATTAGCCACATCCTTCCCACTTCGTTGATATTTCAAGCTGTCTGTTCTGCATTGGTTCCATGATGGAACTCATATTCAAAAATAACATGAATTTTTTATTTATTTAGGGTTTCACAAAAATTACTGTAAAAAAATGAATGATAATCAAAGGCCAAAATATGCATTTGAAAGAATGAGATGATAGCTTTACAATAAAAGAAAAGAAGTGTCATAGTAAAATGACAGAGATATCAGCTGTCCAATTTAGCATTTAAGAAAATCAAACTGTTTTATATTTAATAACCTGAATAAAATATTTATAATTTGCCATATTTGTGCCATATTAAAAAATACCATCAAAATCTTAGTGCCTTTTGACAATAAACCTTAGGAGTATGTAAGTTATTTTCAGAGTTTGTGGTAGACCATCTGGGGAATAAGATATTCTCATAGGAATACATAGGATTATCCCTAAGCCCATGTAAATTTTTTGCCTGGACATTGGTCATGTCTCCTCCATCACACTTCATTGGCCAAAGTGAGCTTTGTATCTGATATTAATAGGAATACAAATTATACTCCTTCCATAGAGTAAGCCAGTGGCAGTATAATTATTTGCTAAAAAAAAAAAAAAAGACTGTATCACACTTACTTTGAATTAGAAAACTACAAATTTCAAGAAAATGATAATATACAGCAAAAAGGTAATGAATTGCATGTGGGCTGTTCACATACAATATTAAAGTAATAGCACACAGATGGGGATGGTGGCTTATGCCTGCAATCCTAGCACTTTGATAGGCCCAGGTGGATGAATTGCCTGAGCTCACGGGTTCGAGTCCAGCCTGAGCAAGAGTGAGACCCCCATCTCTAAAATCGCCAGGCATTGTGGCAGGTGCTTGTAGTCCCCGCTGCTCGGGAGGCTGAGGCAAGAGAATCGCTTGAGCCCAGGAGTTTGAGAGTGCCATCCATGGCACTCTACTGAGGATGACAAAGTAAGACTTCTCAAAAAATTTAATTTAATTTAATTTAATTTAATTTAATTTAAAAAATAAAGTAAAAACAAAATTTCACAGGTATATTGAAAAATGGCAGGTCATCGAAAATTCTCAAGAGCTAAAATCAGTAATTAGATTCTAACTTATAATAATTATGGAATAACAAAACATTGAAAAGGAATGAAAATGAGCATAGGCAGACAGAAAGAAGAAACTGTGTGTATAAGCTGAGAATATACCTTCATTAAAATCAGGGCTTCCTCATATGCTTTGAAACTAGTTATTAACCTCTTTTGGAGGCAAGGCCTCTCTAGTGAGTAAATGTAGAAGCAGATACTGCTCACAGATTCCTTTGAATCTTTAGAGGAAACTATAGGTTGATTATACAATAACAGGGAAATGTGCATGTTTATATTATGGTTCTTCAGAGAAACAGAACCAGAAAATATTTAGATTATAAGTGTTGATTAATTATGGGAATTGGCTCAGGCTAAGAAGTCCCATGATATGCCATCTGCAAGCTGGAGAATCAGGGAAGCTTATAGTGTAATTCAGTCTGATTCTAAAGTCCTTAGAACTGGGAGAGCCAAGGGTGTAGCTCTCAGGCCGCGCCTGAAGGACCAAGGTGCAGAAAGTCCAATGTTCGAGGGCAGAAAAAGGGTAATGGAGTGTCTCAGAAAGAGAGCAAGTTCACTCTGCCTCTGTTTTTTCATCTGGGCCCTCAGTGGACCAAAGGACGCCCACTTACATCAGGGAGGGTGGATCTTCCTTGATAGCGTGATTCAAATGCTAATCTTTTTCAGAAACACCATAACACACAACTAAAAACAATGTATTACCTGGGTAACCTTTAACTAAGTCAAGATCACACATGAAATTAACCATCATAATATTGGTTGGTTTTAATTTGATAACCATACATTTGACTCTTTGCATGGAGTGCCTGCCTGTCTCTAGTTTACTAGTTTAAATGTACTCGCTTTCTCTTGGATGTTTAAACTTTTAAATCTTCTATATAACTGGTTTCATTTTCTAGACATTTTGAAAACCACTTTATTGAAGTAGAAATGACATATAAATAGCTGCACATGTTTAATGTATATGGAGAGTCTGTGGATAATAAAAAAAATAAATAAATAATAAATTAAATTTAAAAAATTAATAAATAAAATATAAAAAAGAAAAGTAAATAAATAAAAGCACCACTACCCTCAAGATCATACAGATGCCTATTACCTTAAGACTAGACATGCACATCTTAAAAATGTATATGATTCCTAGAGAAATAAATCTGTGTACGTTTGATAGTAGTAGCATTCATAAATAATTAATGTTTTCTAGATAATTTCCTAAAAAAATACCAAAATAAATTTTGTCTACTAGTTTAAATCAGCAGTTCTAAAGGCAATATTACAACTCACTGATATATGTTGATTGAGGAACAAGACAAAATTATAGCTATCTTACAAAAATTTACATAATTATTTTATATATGCTGAAATTTATGAACAATTTGTCTACAACCTTTATACTACATCTTTTCAATTACTATTTAACTATCTCTCTCTCTATCTATCTCTCTATTTATCTATCCATCTATTATCCTTCATGCTTTATGGGTTAAATTGTTCTAATCTTCAGTGCTTTAAAATGTAAAATTATTTGGAAACAACATCATTGTAAATGTAAACATTTGAGATGAGGTCATCCTGGAGTTGGGTATAGCCTTAATCCAATAAGGACACTAGACTTTATCAGAAGAGGCATGAGACAAGTAGAAAATCATGTGAAAGACGGAGACTTCACTTCTTTCATGTTTATATAGATGGAGTTGGAATATATTGTTCTTAGCAAAGTATCTCAAGAATGGAAGAAAAAGTATGCAATGTACTCAGCCCTACTATGAAACTAATTTATAGCTTTCATATGAAAGCTATGACCCAATTACAGCACAAGAATATGGGGAAAGGGGCAAGGGAGGGAAAGGAAAGGAGAAGGATGGGTGGAGGGAAGGTAATTGGGGGATCACACCTACGGTGCATCTTAGAAGGGTACAGGTGAAACTTACTAAATGCAGAATATAAATGTCTTAACACAATAACTAACAAAATGCCATGAAGGCTATGTTAACCAGTTTGATGAAAATATTTCAAATTGTATATAAAATCAGCACATTGTACCCCATGATTGCATTCATGATTTAACAAAAAAAAAAAGGAAAAAGAATCTTAAAAAAAAAAAAAGAAAAGAAAAGAAAATCATGGAAACAGAGGTAGAGACTGGAGTGATGGACTGTCAAGCCAAGGAACCCCAAAGTTAATGAGCGTGGATAGTAGCTAGGAAGAAGGAAGGAAAATTTCTACAGAGTTGCAGAGCCAAAAAATCTCTATCAACACCTGATTTCATACCTCTAGCTGCCAGAATTAAAAAAAAGAATATGTTTTTGTTGTTTTAAGCCATTCAGTTTATAGCAGAAGCCTTAGGAAAAGAATTATCTATCTATATATGACATCTCTCCATTTATCACCTATTTATGTACATTTATCTATATTTATCTTTCTTCATCATCATAATCAGCTCTCTACCTAGGCATGTAAGTCTAGTTTCCCCAGAGCATTCTGATAAAAAGCTTTATCTGAAAATAATTTCTTAGGGATTGTTCCCAGAAAACAATAACAAAAAAAAAACTTAGCAAATCGGACAAGAATAGATGTAGAACAAATAAAGGACAAACTCCAGCAGAGTCCCTCAGAGGGCATCTTCCTCTGGATTCCTGGAGGGGACGTCTGGTAGCTCACAGCCAAGGTCAAGCCTTTATACCACTTCAACAAGTCCATCATTGTTTAAAACTTGTGCAGGGGACAGGACAGTGATTTTGAGGTTCCAGGAGATTCTGTCACTCTGCAAATGGCTGAAAGTGTTCTATCAGCCTTAGGCAGACCTCCAACAGAAGGAAACAGATACTGGCATATTGGGAGTGAAAACATGATTAAAGTAGCTGAGAAATGCCACAGCACTGAGAGTAAATACAACATATATAGATAATTTCTGAGAATGATCATAATGGCAATTTAAAGACATCATTATGATTTTTATTATCCACATTTAATTCATTGCTAAATTTCAAAAACAAATATGAATTGGATTATTTTTAATAAAAAATATGTTCTAAGAAAAATGTTATATTCCAAATCTTCTAGACTGAGTTACTAATAGTCTACTTTACTATAAATTAAGTCTTTGAATTATTATAAATGAACCAGTTTGGTGCCTGATACTTAAACTTATGATCATTGAAATAAAAATAAAAGAGGCCCACAACAAAATGTGGTTTTTAAGGCATTACCTCTCTTTATGTATATAAAGTTCTTAGCACGATTTGCTAGGGCAGAATCTCTGGAAACATCTCTTCTAGAATCTCTAGAATCTTTAGAAATAGCTCTTCTTTTTTTTTTTTTTTTTGGTAAATCTATGATGAATACTAGAAGAAAACCAGAACTCACAGATATATCTAAAAAAAGTAACCTCTACTCCAGTGCATAAAACAGTATGGGCAAAGTACCTGAAAATATGACATAGTTGCATAAACACATATATTTTTCCTTTCATTGTAAACAATAGAATAATTATCTTTAAAAATTTTTTTGTTGTTATACTCTGTTCTGAGACAGTGCAACATAGATGTTGTGAGTGAGAAAAAAATAGGCGATAAGAGTTGCCAGACATATGTCTCACAACTATTCAGTAAGAATAAAACTGGTGGAATCAGCAAAACTTTCTCAAGCAAATTTCACTAATTGTAAAAATCCATCCTAAAAAAAAAAAACAAAAAACCTGGAAACAACCACTAATGCCTTTCCTTTTAAAATCATACTAAATTAAATATAGTTTTATATTTAGTTTAAATCATCTATGTATTTTTTATTTTTAAACAATAAAATATACAATTAATCATTTAAAAATAAAATTATCTAAGTCAAACTTAAATATTAATAAAGTAGATTTGCTAGTAAAATATTCTTCTCTAAGAAGGTCACCTATTTCCATGAGCTCAATAATATGATTAGGCCTTTAGAAGGAAATGTTAACAAAATACAGACAAAGTTTACCTTTCCTAAAAGTGGGAGAACTAAAATTGTAGTTGAGAAGAGTAGATAGATGGTAAGGAACCTAAATAAGGACATGTTAGTAATACATTTGTTGTTTATTATATATAAATTTATAATATACTAATTATGTGTAAAATTTCCATTTGTGTACATTAAAAATAGTAATGTCAGATGCAGATATTATTATAGAAGTATCTTGTGATAAAACTTTACATAACTTATTTATGGATTTGAAGGCATTCAGAATAATGTTTATACTTAGTAAATGTAAGCATCAGATACACAGAAATTCTTACTTAGAGAACAAAAGAGCATGCAAAGCGACTGAGTTTTTGAATTATTGGTATATTTTACTTCACTCCAAGTACTGCCTTAACTATCTGCCAATGTCTATACTATGACGTTTCTCCTAGCCATTTTGTAGAAGGGAATATTTCAAATTTTCCAGGGACAGTCATTTTTAAAAGTCCAATTTTAATGTGATACAAGTGAGCTTTGAAATATATCAATGACTTATATTTTGCCCCAGAAGGAATTCATCCCTTAAATAATCAGGCTGTAATTAACTTTCCTTTGAGAACTGTGAACTTAACCTAAAAAATTAAAACTACTGATAATGGTAAAACTTAAATGTTGGCTTCCTGAAACCAGTTATTTATAAAATTGTGAAATTAAGTCATCTTAGTTTTATATATAAATGATGCTCTTCCCCTGGTGTGCACGCTCCTTAATTGAAATGTATCTGTGTCTCTGGATATGCAAAGGATTTGGGATTTATAAAAATAGAAACTTCTGTTGGATCACCTTGGTGTTAATGAGTTTACAATTAGTCTACTTTTGTTTCTTTTCTGTGTAATTTTTTGACAATTATGTTAGTGATATTTAATTTATAATTTGCATTACAATTTCTCTTTATTTGCTACAAAGTTATTAAGTGGAAAATAAAATTTACAAAGTAGTAAGGTAAAACTTAGAGATACTAAAATTATGCATAATTTCACAATAGCTTATAAAACAAAGTATAAAAGATTATAGAACAAGTGGTCTTGACAACAATTCAAAATCTCTTTGATTTTTTTTTCGTGTACCCTATAACATATTTCATATTATATTAATCTGATTCTGAAATTATATAATGAAAAGTTTTCTGTGAAAATAGTACAGGTAATATCTTTTGATGAATCATCTTCTTCTCGGGGTTTTTCAGACTTAAATGATTATAAATGAATCATGTCAGTTATTCATAGATCAAGTATGTAATGTATTTTCACTAATCAAGAAGAACAAAATGAACAAATGGACTTAATGAAAAGCTTCTGTACAGCAAAGGAGATGACAACCAAAGCAAACAGACGACCCACACATTCAGAAAGGACATTTGCATATTTTGAATCGGAAAAAACATTGATAACTAGGATCTACAGGGAACTCAAATTAATCAATATAAAAAGAGCTAATAATGCCTTATATCACTGGGCAAGAGAGAGGAATAAAACCTTCTCTAAACATAAACCTTCTGTAACAAACATATGAATAAATGCTCATTGTCCCTAATATTAGAGAAATGCAAATCAAAACCACCCTGAGATGTCATTTAACCCTAGTGAGAATGACCCATAATACAAAATCTCAAAACTAATTCCAATTAGATTTTACACAGTTAGGCACAAGTATTTTCTTCAAAATCTACAAATCAGAATATAGCAAAAAGACAAAATACATGTCAAATTTCAGAAATTTTCTCTTTGGATGAAAAGACATCCTATGTAGGGGAAGTATAAACCTATAACAAAATGCACTTATTCATATGGTTTTAATATAAATATTTTACAAATGTATAATAATTTTATATTTTTCCTATTAAAATTACTCTTTTTATTTTATTATCCACATAATATTTATAAACATAAATACAGGGTTTTTTTTTTT
>CAUYON010050482.1:0-17599 GCA_963573935.1 Arctocebus calabarensis
GTGGTACGTGTATACCATGGAATATTACACAGCCTTAAAGAAAGATGGAGACTCTACCTCTTTCATGTTTACATGGATGGAGCTGGAACACATTCTTCTTAGCAAAGTATCTAAAGAATGGAAGAAAAAGTATCCAATGTATTCAGCCCTACTATAAAGCTAATTTATAGGTTTCATATGAAGGCTATAACCCAACTATTGTACAAGCATATGGGGAAAGGGGCAAGGGAGAGGAGAGGAGGGGGGAGGTTGGGTGGAGGAAGGGTAATTGGTTGGGCCACACCTATGGTGCATCTTAGAAGGGTACAGGTGAAACTTACTTAATGCAGAATATAAATGTCTTCATATAATAACAAAGAAAATGCCCTGAAAGCTATGTTAAATAGTTTGATGAAAATATTTCAGATTGTATATGAAACCAGCACATTGTACCCCTTGATCATACTAATGTATGCAGATATTATTTAATTTAAAAAAAAAAAAAAACCAGAAAATTTCAGCAACTGATTAAACCATGGAGAAGAAAGAATCTCAGAGCTTGAAGACAAGAAACTAAAGCTAACCCCAGTCATTTTAAAAAGGCAGAAAAGAAGAGCTCAAAGTCAGAGCATCTCATAAATTTGGGAGTATAGACTATGCACAGTGTACTAACATACAGATTATAGTTATGCCTGAGGGATAAGAAGAGAGTCCTAAAAGCATTGATCTGTATTTGATGATACTATTACAGAAATTTTCCCAAATATCCCTAGAAACTAAGATTTCCAATTATTAGATGGACATCAAACCCCATGCCGTCTCAATTCAAATAGAGCATCACCAACACACATTGTAATTAACCTGGCTAAATTCAAAATGAAAGAGAAAATTTTCACAAGCAGCTAGGTGTAAGCTGCATTTGACCTGCCAGGGTAAGTCCATCAGCCTAACAGCTGATTTCTCAGCAGAAACCTCACAAGGTAGAAGGGAATGGGCTCTATCTTTTAATGTTTTTAAAGAGAATAATAGCCAGTCTAGTACTTTGTATCCTAGAAAGCTAATTTTCATATTTGATAGAGAAATTAAGTATTTTCCTGACAAGCAAACTTTGAGGAAATTTGGTGCAACTAGACTCGCCCTTCAGGAATTTCTCAGACCTCCATTATACACTGACCAGCACAATTTACTCTCAACCAGTTTAAAACTACCTAGAATCTATATGTCAAAGTCTACATACCACAGCGCCCTAAGAGATAAAACAATCTGATAGAATCTCACACAATATAATGAGTAGAAATCCACCCTTTTTACCAATCTTCTCAATAAATGTGAATGAGTTGAACTCCTCAGTAAAAAGATGTAGGCTGGTTGATGGATAAAAAATTCAAGCCAAATAAATATCTGATGTCTTCAGGAAATGCATCTCACTCCCAAAGAAACACCAGACTCAGGGTGAAAGGGTGGAAAACAATATCCTGTCAAATGAAAACCAAAAGAAATCAAGAGTAGCTATTCTCATCACAGATACTGTTGAATTCAAATCATCAAAAGTAATGGATGACAAAGAGGGGCATTGTGTGTTAGTCAAGAGAACCGTTCAACAGAGGAACTTATCAGTCCTAAATTTTTATACGTCTGCCTTAGGTGATCCTTAATTTTAAAGGCAAACTCTTCTAAACCTAAAGAAAATGATAAACAATAACACTATAATTATCTTGGGACTTCAACACTTCAGTGTTAGATCTAGGTAGATCCTGTAAGCAGAAATTAAACATTCAGCTTGAACATGACTAAATGGGCCTAATAGACATTTTTAGAACATTCCACCCAATTACTACTAAATATATATTCTTATTAGCTCATGGTTCATTCTCCAAGATTGATCACATCCTAGGGCACAAATAAGTCTCAATGATTTTTAAAATAGAAATTATGCTGTGTATCTTTACAGTCCATAGTAGAATAAAACTAGAAACCAATTCTGACAGAAATACTCATCCCCACATAAAATCATGGAAACTAAACAATTTATTGCTGAATGATACTTGAGTCAAGGAGGAGATAAAAAAAGAAATAAAAAGATTCTTTGAACTAAATAACAATAAGAGCATAAGCTACCAAAACCTGTGGGGTACTGTAAAAGCAGTTCTGAGAGGAAAACTCATTGCCTTAAATGCCCTTCAAAGCCCTTAAATTCTTAATAAAATCTTAAACAGAATTCAGGTCTACATCAAAAAAATAATTCGTCTGATAAAGTAAGTTTTATCCAAGAGATATATATGCAAATCTATAAGTATAATCTGCTACATAAATAGAAATAAAGACAAAGACTATATGATCCTTTCAATAGATTCAGAAGAAGAACTTGAGAAAATTTAATATCCTTTTTTGACAAGAACACTTAAAGAAAGCACATAGATGAGACTTTCCTCAAAATAATAGAAGCCATCTTTGTGTGACAAACACACAGCCAACAGCATACTGAATGAAGAAAAATTGAAAGCATTGCCTCTTAGCACTAGAATTGGACAATGATTCCCACTATCACTACTGCTATTCAACATAGTATTAGAAATCCTTGCCAAAGCAATTAGACAAGAGAAGGATATCCTAGGTATCCACCTGGGGAAAGAAAAGATTAAGCTTTCAATGTTTACCGATGATAAGATTTTATACTTAGAAAACCCCAGGGACTCAACCATGAGACCCCTGGAATTGACAAATAATTATAGGAACGTCTCAGATTACAAAATCAGTGTACACAAATCAGTGTTTTCATTTATGCCAACAATAGTCAAACTGAAAATCAAATCAAGGATATAAAATCTTTCACAGTAGCATCAAAGAAAATGAAATATCTTCGAATATATTTAACAAAGGAGGTCAAAGATCTCTATATAGAGAACTTCAAAACATTGAGAAAAGAAATTACCGAGGCTATAAACCAATGGAATAATCTGTCTGGTTTGTGGATTAGTGGAATGGACATTGTTAAAATGCCTACCCAAAGTAATCCATGGATTCAATGCGATTTTCTCTAAAATACCGCTGTCATTTTTTGCAGATCTTGCAAAAATAGTTCTATGCTTCAAATGGAATCAGAATAGCCATGCAATCTTATGAAATAATAAATTAGGAGGCATCACTTTATCAGACTTAAGACTGTACTACAAAGCTATACTATCCAAAACAGCATGGTATTGCCATAAAAATAGAGACAGAGACCATTGGATTAGAACAGAGAATCCAGATATGAAACCATCCTCATATTGTCATCTAATCTTTAACAAGGCAAACAGAAACATACAATGAGAAAAGAATACTTCAATAAATGGTGCTGGGAGAATGGAATAGCAACATGTAAAAGACTAAAACAGTACCTGTACCTTACACCACTCAAAATAATTAACTCATCATGGATAAAATGCTTAAACCTAAGTCATCAAACTATAAAAATTCTAGAATAAAGTGTTGGAGAACCTCTTACAAATAGTGGCCTAGGGAAAGAATTTATAAAGAAGACCCCAGTGGCATAGCAACATCAAAAATAAATACGTGGGGCTTGATAAGATGTTTCAGTATAGTCAACGTCACAATCAGCAAAGCAGATAGGCAACCTACAGAATGGGAAAAGATGTTTGCATGTTACATGTTTGATAGAGGACTGATAACTAGAATTTGCAAGGAACTCAGGCAAATAAAAAAGATCATACAAACCCATTAAAGGTTGACAAGAGACAGGAACACAAACATTTATAAAGAATGTAGACTAGTGGCTAACAAATACATGAAGAAAAATGTCCAGAGTCTCTAATCACCAGAGAAATGGAAATCATAACCACAATGAGATACCACCTAATTCCAGTGAGAATGACTCACATCTTAGACTCCCCAAACAACAGATGCTGGCGTGGATGCAAAGCAAAAGGAGTATTCACATGCTGTTGGTGGGGCTGAAAACTAGTTCAGTCTCTATGGCTGAGGATGGAGATTTCTCAAAGAATTTAAGGTAGACCTACCATTTGCCCAAAGGAGGAAAAGATTTACCCAAAGGAGGAAAAGACATTTTATAAAAAAAAGACACTAGTTCTTGAATGTTCCTAGAGGCACATTTCACAACTGCAAGGGCATAGAAACAACCCAAGTACCCATCAGTACATGAATGGATTAACAAAATGTAGTGTGTGTATACCATGGAACATACAACTCCTAAGTATCACAAGAATGGAAAAACACCACAAGTATTCAATACTAAATTCAAATTAGTTGATCAACACCTATGTGCTCATAGGAAAGTAATACTCAATGAAGTTCAGGTGGGGATGGAGGGCAGCTGAGGAGGGGCAAATTCCCATCCAATGGATACTTCGTACACATACATTGCATGCTTCCTAGGTGAGGGGCATGTATATGATGTTGCCTTAAAACTTATAAACGTGAACCATGTAACCAAAACGTGTGTGCCCCCCATAGCATACTAAAATAAACTTTAAAAAAATGGATTCTGAATTGAAATCAAATATAAAATCTATAAAACTATAGCAGAGGGTGAAAATAAAATTTTATCTTGGTGTGAATAAGAATTTCTAAATAATACCTAAAACCCAGGTGCTAGTTAAGAGAAGATTGATGAGATTTATTTATTTATTTATTTATTTATTTATTTATTTATTTATTTGAGACAGAGTCTCAAGCTGTCGCCCTGGGTAGAGTGTCGTGGCTTCAGAGCTCACAGCAACCTCCTTCTCCTGGACTTAAACGATTCTCCTGCCTCTACCTCCCAAGTAGCTGGGACTACAGGCGCCCACCACAATGCCCGGCTACTTTTTGGTTGCAGCCATTATTGCTGTTTGGCGGTCCTGGGCTGGATTCGAACCCGCCAGCTCAGGTGTATGTGGCTGGCGCCTTAGCCACTTGAGCCACAGGCGCTGAGCCTATTGATGAGTTTTAAATGTTTATGTTGTAAAATTTGTGTTAAGGGCACCAAGGAGAAAGTTAAAGACCAATGTTAATATGGGAGAAATTGTAAAACATGATATGTAAAGAGCATCTTTTAAGTCAGAAAAAGTATTTTTTTAATCCATTGGAATTTTTAGAAATTTTTACTCATATCCAGTGTTGAAGAAGATAAGTACATTGTTAAGGGGAATATAAGATATACAGCTTTTAAAGAAAATTGAATATAGTGTAACATATGCCTATATACATATGTACTTTTTAATAATTAAAGTTTAATCCAGAAGCTCACTGCTAGAAATCGGTTCTGCTGGTTCATATGTATACGTTGGTACCCAGGTATATCAGGGTGCTTTGGGCACATTGTCAGTGGTCCTCACAAAAAATAAAAAAAAGGGAAACAACCTAAATGTTCAAAAATAAGAATATGTGCAGAAGGATGTTGTCTTGTTTAACAGTGATGCCTATGGAAAATGGGAGTGGTAAAATGATAATTAGGGCCAGTATGAAGGGCAGCTTTCCCCTTTTACTTGCTAAAAGCATGGGGTTTGTTAAACCCTTACATTTGAATCTTTATAGCACATTTCTTGTTTCAGGTGGATAGATGGTTGGCTGCTGAATTTCCATTCTACTGTTGGTTTCTCTGATCACAATTCTTATGTTGGTTTAGTTAGTCAGCAGTGCCGGATGGGCATTTCCATCATTTTACTGATGCAGTCACCATATAGGTCGATAATTTGGGTTTGAATTTTTAAATTAGTTTACTAATTTTTTTTTCCAAAATAGTGGAAGCCAGCATTGAAACAAAATTACCTCATTATGATGTTTTACTATTACAACAGAAGTTTTGAGAAAAATTGTTATGGTTAGGATATAAACTGCTGAACCCTTCCCCTACCACACACTTGAAATCTTATTGCCTGGATTCATCTGCCAAAAGTGAGCGATCGTTTTGTGCCTCCGACCTTCACAAAGTACCTGAAAAATCCATGTAACACAGTCACTTCACTAAAGAAAGAGGAAGGGCCAAATATATTGAAATAAGACATGGGAGTTTGGAGGGAAGGGAGAAAAATGGAGCAAAACACCACCTTTTTTGTGGGGTGTTTTTACAGATAATTCTCTCCATGTTTATGGCTTTATCATATATTTGGAAAACAGGGATGACGGGAAAGACAATATCCAATGTATACACATCCTCATTTGATGCTGATCTTAAGTTTAACTATTGTCACATTTCAAGTGTCAGTTTTTTCACTTAGCAAATTTGTCTAAGAAGTGTCCAACCTAAAATGTTGCACGATCTACTAAATCTGGTGGGTACCTGGTTAAGATTGTAATGGTAAAAACTTTTATTTTGTTCTGTAATTCTGTAGAGCAAAGATGGTCGACCTTTGTCAGCAAGAGATAAACATGCCTTAAAACAATATGAAGAAAGGTTGCGAACACTTAAGAAAAGAGAGAGGCATTTAGAATTCATTGAGAACAGTTGGTGGACAAAATTTTGTGGTGCTCTGCGTCCCCTGAAGGTAAATGGAGTTTTAAAAAATTACACTGTCACTCTTCTCCTAAGTTTATGATTGAGTTCTCATTTTGAGTCATTGAAGCATGGTACTTAGGATCTCGGATTTTGGAATATGAGTAATCTGGCTTTGAATCACAACTCCCTGGTTTGGACATTCGGGCAAGGTGAGTAATCTTTCTGAGCTTCGTTTACTCATGTATAATGTAGGTATTATAACACAGTTGGGGAATATAAATAAAAATATAGATGAATAGTGCAATATACTGCTCGTGTATTTTGCAGTTTTGGTCTTTTCTATAAATAGGGAGATCTTGGGATCTGTATTCCTAACTAACTAATAGAATTTGCCTCATTGTTAGATGATGCTTCCAAAAGCTTATAAAAAGATATTATTTGAGATGGAAAAACCATTATTTTCTTTTATTTGAAAACAATTATTTGCCTGCCTTGAATTTTTGGGACTGTGATACCTAAACTTAAATGCCTACATTGAATTAAAGTCACGGTGTGACTCAACCTTAAAGTAACTGACTCCGCTACAGATTCACTCATTCTTCATCTAACTCCAAACCTTCATATACACGCAATAGAATGCCAGTGGGCATTCACGGAGTACGCTGAACAGGCTGACTGGAAGTGAAGTTGGGTAACATGGAGCTATACAGTGGGTTTCGGCTAAATTAAAAATAATTTTTCAGAGAACTCCATCAAAGATGAGTCAGGTTGAATTCTGGTGCTGATTTGTCTCAAGCCTATTATGATTAGAAAGCAAATGCCCTCACTGAGTACCCAGGCTTTAAGAGCTCATCTTGGGAAAGAATTTTCAATAATGTATTATTCATCAATTAGTTTTTCTATGTAATCATTTTTTTAAACTTTCTGTTAGAAAAACTTTTCAAAAGACTCACCCCAGTCCTTTTGGCCAAGGCGACGTGTCTTCATATTGCCAAAGGTATAATGAAAAACTTCTCCATCCTTTTTTTTTTTTTTAAATTTTGAGACAGATTCTCACACTGTCACCCTGGAAAGATTACCATGGCATCTTTTAGCTCATGGCAACCACAAATTCTTGGGCTCAAGTGATCCTCTTGTCTGAGCCACCCAAGTAGCTGGGACTCCAGGTGCCCAGCACAGGGTGTGGCTAGTTTTTATATTTTGTAGAGACCAGGTCTTGCTTTGCTCAGGCTGGTCTCAAACTCTAGAGCTCAGACAATCCACAGGCCTTGGTTTCCCCGCCTGGCCTTCTATCCCTGATTTAAATCTTAAATTATTTACAACTTCTTAGAAATACATACAATCTAGTTTCTAACATGAGCTTCCTTCTTTTAAACATACTTTGTCCCATTTCACTGAATGTGTATTTAGAAGGATTTTTTTTTCTTATTATCATTTTTATTACTTTTTGCAGTTTGACGGGGGCTGGGTCTGAACCCACCACCTCCGGTATATGGGGCCGGCACCTTGAGCCACAGGTGCCGCTCTAGAAGGATTTTTAAATCAATTTTATTAAGTATGCAGACTGTTTTTGCCAAATACAGATATGCAGATGGATAGAATATCCACATCACCTCAAAATCAAGGTTATGCTCTTCCATGTTCCTTTAGCTCAGACTCCTACTAACTACTTATGTCCTTTCTGTCATTAAACTTTAGTTTCATGTGTTCTAGAACACTCTGTAAATGGACTCACAAAGTGTGTAGTTGTTTGGCCCGCTGCTTCAGCACAGGACAATATTTCTGAGATTTACCTGTGTTGCTGTGTTTTTGTCTGGGTGTCCCCCCATTTTATTGCTCAGTAGTAACCCACATGTGTCTGTGTCACAATTTGGTCGTCCGTTCACAGATTAGTGGACATTTGGGTTGTTTCCAGTTGGAGAAGACAGTGATGCTGATATGAATGTTTTTGTACAACTCTTGTAGATATGTGCTTTTGTTCATTTCTCTTAGTGAAATACCTAAGTATAAAATTTCTGGGTCTAATGTTTAATGTATTTCTTAACATTGTAAGAAACTGCCAAAGTCTTTACCAAAGTGGTTGCACCATTTTTCGTGCCTACAATATGAGATTCCCAATTACCTCACATCCTTCAACTCTTATTTAGTGTTTGTAAGAGTTTTTCGATGAATGTGCAGTAGTATTCATGGTTTTGTATTGCATTTTCCATGTGACTAATGATATTGAGCACTTTTTGTATACTTAATGGCTATTTGTATATATTCTCTAAAATATGTATTGGAATATTTTAAACATTTTCTACGTTAAGTTTTTGTATTAGGAGTGAGTCGTGAGAACTATACATTCTAGAGAAAGTACCTTATATATGCATTGTAAAAATCATCTTCTAGTTTGTGGTTTGTTTTCTTCATTTTTTTTTTTATTCATAAGCACTGTTATTCTGACAGATATTTCTTAAATTTTTATGAATTTAAATTTAATTGTTTTTTGGCTTATATTTTTGTATCCTCAGAAATGTTTGTCTAGGATAAGGTGACAAACATTTTCTCTTATTTTTTGTCCTAGAAGTTTGGTAGATTTAACTCTTACACTTAGAATAGTGGTCCATTGTAAATTAATCTTGTGGCATAGAATGGCTTAAGGTTTAAGCTTTATTTTATTTTCTGTATGGGTATCCAGTTCCACATCATCTTTTGTCAAGACTAATCTTTGCTCATTGAATTTCCTTGGCAGCTTTGTCAAATCAATTGATTACAGGATATACGTGGGTCTCTTTCTAGAGTCTACCTTCTACTCCATTGATCCGTATACTCACATACTAATACTTGAATACTATAGCTTTACAATCAGTCAAGAAATGTGGTAGTATACATTTTTCAGTTTTTATTTTTTTCCAAATTTGTTTTTTCTGTGCTAGATCCTTTGCATTTCCTAGAATTGATTTATAATTTTACAAAATATACATTGAGATATCCAGTGGGATTACTTTGAATTTGTAGGCAAATTTTGGGTAATCTATAGCTTAACAATTGAATTTTCCAATCCATGAATATGATATCTTCCCATGTATTTACATCTTCTGAAATTCATCTCAGCAGTGTTTTGTAGGTTTTAGAGAGAAATTTAAGAAGATGTAAATACATGGAGTGTATCATGTTCATGGGTTGGAGAATTCAATTTATAAATTTATCTCTATGTATTTCTTTTTATATGTTCTTGCAAATTATGTCATTTCATTTCAGTTTTCAATGTTTGTTGCTAGTATGTAGAAATTAGTTTTGTACATTAACGTTTTATCCTGCTACCTGTCTAAATTATTAATTGTAGGAGTGTTATTGTAGATTCCTTAGGAATTTTTATGTACTTGCTACCAGCTGCTAAAAGACAGTTCACTTCTTCCTTTCAAATATGAGATTTCCAGTTGCTTTTTGCTTTCCTTGTTTCATTGGCTGCAACTTCCAGTATAATCAGTTTATCATTTATTCTTTTTGTTGTATAAAGATGTCATTTCTCAATATTGATGTAAATTTTTTTCTTTTTATTGTCTGATCCTAAGTTAGGAATATGATAATAGGTAATGCCTGAAAGAAATCTCTGAGGATACAAACTGATGTTATATAATTGGAAGTTTAATATGTATGTGAACAAATAAACGTTGCTATTATAATAAATAGCATTTCTGTGCAATATCAAATATATTTCTAAGTATACAGTCTAATATTCATGAAATACTTGAATAAATTCTTTACAGAACGGTATGCTTTGAGTTTATACAACTAATTAGCCTGGGTAACGTATAGATCCATTAGGTTTTAAATATAACTTGAGGCACATGGTATTACCATATACACACTTATTTTTACTTAGAAATATATAAATTCATCTTTATAATTATGTTCATATATTTTTTCAGAAGTTTTATTGTAAAATATATGGCATACCTTTTATGATTTTAACTATTTTTCATGTACTTTCAGTGGCATTAAGCCCACAGTGTCGTGCAGCCACCTTTGCAAAGGATTGGCGTTAATTTTCCTTTCAACCTTTGGTAAAATTCCTGGAATTTTATTGTGGGAAGTTTTTTGATAACTTGAGTCCCTTTACTTGTTGTAGGTCTCTAGATTTATTTTTTCCCTGAGTCAGTTTTTTTTAACTTGGATTAATAAGAAGATACATACAGTTAGATCACATTGTTTGCGTTTGTAAAGTTCCAGTTGTGGTTTTGATACATGAGTCTTCCTAAGAATGTGTCTCTTTCTTAAAGCTGTATCTAATTTGTTTTGCTACTGTCTCAGGTGTCCTTGGTTTCTGTTGGGAAATAAGGTTCACTTTATGTGAGTCTGTTTCCTACTGCTGCTTTCAAGCTCTCACTTTGGCTTTTTTTTTTTTTCCTTTTAGTTTATGATGTGTGTAGGAATGAGTTTACTCTATTTGAAGTTTATTGAGTTTCTCAGAGATGCAGATTAATGTTTATCATCACATTTTAAAAGTTTAGGGACGTACTTGTTTTCAAATATTCTTTCTGCTTCTTTCCCTTGTCTCTCGACTCTGCGATGTTGCTATGCCTTCTAGTGTCTCACTCGACCTTGATGCTCTGTTCCATTCTCTTCATTATTTCTCCTTTCTCACACAGACTGGATCATTTCAACTGATTCATCTTCAAGTTTGCTAACTCTTATGTGTTCTCAAATCTGTTGTTCAGTCCTTCTAATACTTATTTCATTTATTATTTCTTAATCTTCAGAATTTCAATTAACTCTACATAATTTTGTTTCTTTATTGGTATTCTCTATTTGGGGAAACACCATTCCCATTAGGCTATAGTTTTGTTTTTTTTTTTAAGTTCTTCGAACATATTAAGAGAACCTCTGTAAGTTGACCACCCAAGGGACTGAACAAACTGGTCAACATACAGAGGTAGTCAACATAATAATTAGGCCTACTGTACTGTTATGTGCTTGGGGCCCATGTCTGGCCTGTGAAAATTAGTTCAGTTTAAGGAAGTGGTCAGTGGAGAGAGGTGGTCGACTCTCTACACTGTGTATTTAAAATAGCACTTTTTTGTGTGTAGCAAGTCCAACGTCTGGGACTTGCCTAATAGTTGCGCTTTTTTCCTCCCTCCATTGGCCGTACTTTCTCCTGTCAGCACTCAGCTAAGCACTTTACAGCTCAGCCTCGGCCATCACTCCCTGCTTGTGCAGGACCTCAGGTCAGCCCCGCGTGTGAACTTGAGCCTTCTCAGACCTTTCCTGATCATGCACACAGCCCCATGCACAGGCCTTTTGTAGGTCTTCCCAGGAAGATGTTAGAACGTCTCCTCCTTTAGGTGTCTGTTTTCAGCTTTTTGGTTACTTTTTTTTTTTTTTGTCTGTCATCCATTGGCTTGATAGTCATGAAGTTCATTGATTGCTTGTAAATTGTTTTGACAAACACTCCTGAAAAAAGATTTTTTTTTGTACTGTGTGAGCTCCAATTAAGATCAAATTTTTTTGTACTGTGTGAGCTCCAATTAAGATCAAATATTGACAGCCTTGTGAGTGTAATCTTCCACAGAACCACCAGGCAGGTCAAATAGTGACAGATCTCTGGGAATGTGACTTAAAAAGAACTCGGCCCCTTCTTACTTCCTTAGGTGACTGTTAGTTTTAAGCTGTTGACGTTTATAGGCTAATTTTCAAGGCTGTCCAGCACTGGAGAGGAGAAATTAGGACTAGAGCAGGTTAAAATGTCACAATGCCCTTTGTCTTTTACTGAGATTCAGTCATTTTTCTTGAATAAATACTCTGGGATTGCTGCATGCATTTGGTTAATTTCTAAAGTTTTGAAAAAGTTCATTCTGATAAATTTTGCCAGTTTTCTTATTGCTTTTTATGGAGGAGAAAACTTTCAGAAGTTCTGACTTTACTGTTTTCATTGATGTAATTTTTATTTTAAAATTGGCATAGCTAAACTAAAAAGCATTTAGGTCAATTCCAATGTGCTTATCATTAACATTATTCTATAAGTGCTAATTGAAGATCTTATGTTTATATTTGTATAGTTTTTTTTAATTATTTTTATGAAATTTTTTTTCACATTTATTCAGAGTGTCCTGTTAAGTCACTGATTATACAGTCTAACTCTGGTCATTCATCCCAACAGATTTGAAAAGTAGCTAAGGACTTTTTTTTACTTTTCACCCCCCCCCCTCAAAAAAAAATGGACATTAAAGGAAGGGAATCTTAACTTCAAATGCTATTTCTATGTCCCGTTCCTCTTCCTCTGGATGGTATCTGGCAGTTGTACTGCTTCATGCTACAGCTATTTATTGTTAACAAACTGTTGGGAAGCAGTATGTTTTACTTGTGTATCCATAGTATATGGGTCATCATGAAAGCTTTGAGATACATAAATATCAAGAAACATAAAATCTGCGCAAACAGAAATAAATGAACTAGCAACAATGATAAGCCAAGCAAGGTGAAACTTGCATGGGTGAATCAGAAAAGAAGCTGTTGACAGTTTTTCTTGGAAATGAAGTAATAGATCATGACACAATCTGTCTCAGAACTTTCATAATCACCCATGTATGATGATACTACCTTCCAGTCCACCTATGTATCAATATAGGTGCCCGAATCTTGTAGAAAAATAGTGTTAGGCCTTCTACTAATGAACATTTATTAGTATAAAGCAATCACTTTAAAGTTCTTTAGCAATGAAACACTTTTTAAATTATGAATTATTGTATGAAATCCTAATGTGAAAAATGGATACATGCAGTGTTACTCTATTTCAAAAGATGACTGTAGCCTTCTTGGTCCCATTTCGTTGCTGACTCTTCTTCAGAATGATTCCTGAAGATACTCTAGGAACCAAGATACTCTCTCAGATACTCTGTGGAAGAACTCTCCAGACCACAGGTCTAAAATTACTTACAAAAATTATCTTTATATGCCAAGTAGGTTGATGTGTTTTTATTTTTACTTCTTTTATCTCCTTGGAATTCTGGGATTTATTTCAGCAATCATGTAAAATGAGATGAAAAATCTCCCTAGCATTCATGATTTTGTTCATCGCTTTTTATCAATTTTGATCAAAGAAGGAGCCCAAATCACTTAATAGGACTCCCCTACTTTGCTCTGGCTTTGCCAACTCTTTAATTCAGTTGTCTCTGGATCTTGGGGAACATCTCGGGGGAAGAAAGAGCCTACGTTTCTGTTAACACAGATTTAACTTCGTTTATACTTTGAATCTATTCATTAGAAACCTGATACTAATATTTTTTTTTTACTCTTTTCTACCATCCTTAATATAAAGTTCATAAAGCAGGAAGAAATGTGTTTCACTACCTTTAATGCTTAGCACAGTTTTATACAGAAACATTGTTTTATGTGACATTTTTCAGGGCTGTTTGTACTTTGTTTCAAGAATAGTATCACTTGTATAGACTTTTTTGGGTTGTGGTGAGATTTCTGTGTGTGTATGAGAGAGAAATTGCTTCTCTTGAAAAATTCCCTATTTTAACTGTAGCGTAATGTAAATGGTTTTCATGCTTTTGTTTCATTTGTATGTGTAGTACTTTTCAGTTAATGTTAAAGTTTATATTTGAGTGCAATCGAATAAAAACTTTGTATTTAATCTAACAAAATTTCATTTGTACCATGATTTGTGGAGACTTATGACATGCTTTGTCTCTTTTGTGTAAATGTTCTCAAATAGTCTCATAATGATAATTCAGATACAAATACAAAATTAATGTATACTAAGTTAAAATTTATCTTGGATCATTTTAGTTAAATAATTATATTCTAACAGCTCATACTGAATGTAATGGCTTTGCGCTTTTAATATTAACTTTTAGAACTATATTTTAACAAATATATTTTTGCTTTTAGATCATTTGGGGAATATTTTTCATCTTAGTTGCATTGCTGTTTGTAATTTCTCTCTTCTTGTCAAAGTAAGTATAATAGACACATTTTCTAAAGCACTTATACAAATCCTGTGATATTATACATTTTGGGTGCTAGATTCCATTAATGTAGTCTGTTTTTCTTAAGTAGCTATTTCATTTGAAGTATTCTATAACATTAACTCAAAGAATGGCTAACAGGTCCAGTAATAGACAGACTTTATTTTTTATCAATTGAATAATACCTGTGAGATATGTAAGTGAGGTTTAGTTTGTTATCCATGGTGTTCTTAATTCAAATGAATTTACATGCTTAAGTTATGATGCCATTCTTTTTTAATTAAAAGTGTGATAGTATAACATAAATTTTGCTCTTCATATATTTTTTTTTATCTCAGTTTAGATAAAGCTCTTCATTCAGCTGGAATAGATTCTGGTTTTATAATTTTTGGAGCTAACTTGAGTAATCCACTTAATATGCTTTTGCCTTTACTGCAAACAGTAAGTAAAACACGAGTCATTCTATACTCTACCAAACGTTCTGTTCCACATACAGTTATTATGCTGAAAGCCTATTAAAACTTCGATATATGCTTGTGCCCTTTGCTAACTTAACTACTTATTTACATATAATTTCTACTTTGATATGTTGTTTTAAAGGTTATTATATTGATATATTACTGGATTTTTATACATTATATAACAACAGGTGAACTTTTTCAAATAATTTTTGTTTTTAATTTTTAAGAAAATATTTTATACATATACTGTAATTTTTAGTTTAATTTGTTTTAGGATTATTTTTAAAGGTAACGGTACTAAATAATTTGATAATAGTTTGATACTAGTTTGGTTTTGTGAAGATTTTTTTTTTTGTATTATCACAGGAGCCTAATCTAAATCACAGTTATTATTAACATTTGTCAAATATGAATAATGTTTTCAGTTAATGTTATGTAACTTTTACAGTCCTTATAATTTGTATGTTAAATTTAATTTAATCTTTTTCTAGGTTTTCCCCCTGGATTATATTCTTATAACAGTTATTATTATGTACTTTATTTTTACTTCAATGGCGGGAATTCGAAATATTGGCATTTGGTTTTTTTGGATTAGAGTAAGTATGCCATACAGTATAATTGGATGTTTTTCTCTTCATTTTATGCATAATCTCCATTATTGCGAATCATCTTATATTTAGGATATAGAAGTTACGAGTATCTTTATACCAAGTGTGAGTGAGATAATAGCTTTTTCATTTCATGTGAACATAAAAATGCTTCTTGTCTACATAAGTGGTTCTTAAACGGGCAGTTTTGTCCCACAGTAAAACATTTGATACTATCTGGAGACATTTTTAGTTGTTATAAATAGAAGGTGCTACTATTAGAATCTAATGATATGAGCAAGAGATGCTCATCGTGCATCGTGTAGTGCACCGCACAGAGACACCCAGCCTCCACGTCAGCAGTGCGCGGTCAGGAAACCCTGGTGCAGAAGTTACAGATTTTCCTTAGTGTTTGGCTTCGTGGAAACACATTGAATGAAATACAGTGGGTTCCCTGCAGCTCAAAGGATGGTCCTCCCTGTGTAGGAGTTGAAGATTACTATGTGACTTGTTATCTTCTTCTTCTTTTGAGATAAGAATTTTAAAGTGAAGCTGTATCAGATAAACATTGCTTCAAGCTATGAGTAAAGAAAAGCCACTTGTACTAATGCAAGACTTCTTGCTATGGGGAAAAAAAATCTAGTATTGCTTCAGTAGATAAAAAGTGTCAGTTCCAAGATCTCTACAGGTGTTTGGGTATTTTCCTCATGATCACAGTCTCACTGCTGCAGCTTCATTTATCCTGCTATGTTCTGTGAGGAAAGCGGTAGGTAGGAGGTAGGGGTCTATATTAAATCAAGGAAGAAGACCCAGAAATGCCTAGCAAACTCTGCTCTCCCTTTAACGACTAATATTTTATCTCATGGCCATTCTTAGCTGGGAAGAAACTGGGGAAATATAAATATTTGAGTGATCTTATTATCATCACGCCTATAATTGGAGTCTATTATTCTATACTGTGCTACAATATATTAATAAATCAGGGAGGTGATGCCTGAGTTGCTGAAATAAAGGTATGCTCTGCTACGTGTATTGAAATGAAGCAAGTCACCTGGTTCCTTATAGTTCAGTTATCATGTGTTTTTATTTCCCTTTAGTATAGATACATATGAAAACACCTGTAGGTAGATTATCATAAATTATCATAAACTAAAGTTTATAGTGGAGTATATAATTCATTGCTCTTATAATTATTTGAAAGGATTAAGAATTCTCAGTATCTGGGAATAAAGAAATGGTTGATTGAACTGTATAAATCATTGCTTGAAACACAAGAACAGGACTCAATGCTTTATAGATAAAATATATTGCTGAAGTTTTCTGTCCCTTTTCTTTTCAGTTATATAAAATCAGAAGAGGTCGAACGAGGCCCCAAGCACTCCTGTTTCTCTGCATGATTCTTCTGCTTATTGTCCTTCACACGAGCTACATGATTTATAGTCTTGCTCCCCAGTACGTTATGTATGGAAGCCAAAATTACCTAATAGAGGTAAGCGTAACATTTTAAACTTGATGATTGTGATAGTTTAAAGATAGTGATATTTAAAAGCAAATTTTAATTATAATGGCTGCCATAAAGTATTGGCTTACCAGGTTATATATTATATTCCTAAAACTGGTGTTTTCATTCCATCTTAGAGCATATTTTTATATATATATACTTTTAAATCACACAGAGTTTCATTATAATACCTCTTTAAATGAATCCCAGGGTGCTTAGCTTCTAAGCTTTATCTTAGTGCTCTATTAGAACTCATAATACTTCCCCTGAAGCTGCAGTTCCCAGACCCAGGCTGTGGATTGGTACTAGTCCATGGCCTGTTAGGAACCAGGATGTACAGCAGGAGGGGAACAGCAGGAGAGCAAGTGCAGTCTTATCTGCATTGACAGCTGCCGCCGTGCGTGCTTCACCACCTGAGCTGTGCCTCCTGTCACGTACACGGTGTATAAGATTCTCACAGGACTAGGAATCCTGCTGAAAACTGCTCTGCCAGGGTTGCACGCTCCTTATGAGAATCTAATGGTGCCAAAAAGATTGGAGACCACTGCTCTAAAGTAACATGTTAGGGAATTTTAATCATATGGCTCCAAAAAAAGTTTTGGTAAGCCACAGTACATCCATCATTAATACTATGAGCCCCACAGGAGAAGCTTTATGAATATCACTGGGCCTTCTTGTAA
>CAUYON010050487.1:0-44690 GCA_963573935.1 Arctocebus calabarensis
TGTCTTAAGTTTAAATCTTTAATCCAGTGAGAATCTATCTTAGTTAAAGGTGAAAGGTGTGGGTCCTTCTACAGGCACACACAGCACCATTGTCTTCTACAGTCTTCTACAGGCATGCCAGCACCATTTGTAAAAAAGGGAATCTTTTCCCCAATAAAAGTTTTTAATTGGCTTGTCAAAGATCAAATAATGGTAGGTAGGTGGGTTCATCTCTTGGTTCTCTATTCTGTTCCATACATCTACCTCTCTGTTTTTGTGCCAATACCATGCTGTTTTGATCACTATCACTTTATAGTAAAGTCTGAGGTCTAGTAGCATAATTCCTCCTGCTTTGCTTTTATTTCTGAGTAATGTCTAGGATATTTGAAGTTTTTTATGATTAGCATCTTTGTACTTCCCTCCTCCTCCCTCCCTCTCTCTTTCTCTGTCTCATTTTCTGACAGAGTCTCGCTCTGTCACTCAGGGTATAGTGCCATGGCCTCAGCTAGACTTTCAGCAACCTCAAATGCCTAGACCAAGTAATTCTCCTGCCTCAGCCTCCAGAGTAGCTGGGACTATAGGTGTTCACCATCACACTGGATAATCAGCATTTTGTAACTTATATTTGACTCAAAAATGAAAATCTCCAGGTCTTTTGGGAGTAGGCTCCCTTCTTTGTGCTATTTTCTTAAACATGCTCATCACAGTTATTACTATGTTCCTGAAAGATGCAGTTCCAGCATCTGAATCGCTTGTGACTTTCTTCTGCTTGGTTTTTATAGATTTGATATGGTTTTTAAATATGTCTTGTAATTTTTCATTGCACTCTTAATATTGTGTATGGAAATTTATGAAGACTTTGGCATTTTGTTTTTCCAAAGGGGATTAAGTGTTTTCCCAGAAGGCAATTAGAATAGTAGGAGATAACCCCGATACTATTAACAGTTGGTCTTATGTAAATGGATAAATGAAGCTTAGTCTGAGCTAGAGATATATATATATCTCCAGTAGTCATAAAAATATAGATGACAACTGAGTCACTCCCATTGTGCACAGTGCCTAATGAGAAGGGAAGTTGAGTCTTCCAACCGCACTCTGCATGAACACAATGTTGCATGCCCTACTTCCTCTCTAGGAAATGAGGGCACAAGCATAACCTATAATATATATTTTATATGTGAAGACCTCGCTGTATAAAAAAAAAAATCACTCTTGAATTTTATCCACAAGATACGGTTTTTGGAAAGGCCTGGTAAAATCCCTATGCCAATGTTTTTTGGGTTCTTTTTTATTAGCATAGAGATTTCACTTTTATTTTGTGTGCATTATTAAACCCTAGACACAAAATAAAACAATTCTGAAGAAAACAGAAACATACAGGAACATATATTAAGTTGCTTCTGGACATAGCTAGAGTCTTTCTAATCAACACTAATTTATGGAGGCTAAGATTTTTAATGATTTCTTATAACTCAGAAAATGAAATCATTATACAAAATAGGTTGGAAATATCTCTTACTATATACTTTGGATAATAGTACGTTTCAAAAATATCATATTATGTCATTGGCGGTTTGGCTAAGATTTTTGTTTTGAATTTACCTATCGAAAAAGTAGGACCACAGGAAATTGCCATTTTTGTAGATCAGAAATGGTCAAACATTGGCAACCTAACACTAATATTAGAAACTACAAAACTGCCAAATGAAAAGAAGCAAAAATGTCCTGTGATGCTACTGAGTTACCGTAGCTTTCAGAAGAAAAGCATTTGGAAATTTAAATAACATAAAACGACATCAATGTGTGTCTAATATACCCACATTTTCTTTGAAGACTTTACAATTTAACAGGTCTTGGTGACAGATTTAGCATTTGGTCATTATATTTATTTTGGATTTTATTTTCTGTAAAAGGTCAGTGGGTATTAAAGAAAATATATAAATTAAAGGAAAAATATAAATTTCCTAATATAATTGAGAAAAAAAGAAAATAAAGTGAAGCACGCAATGATAATTAAGAACTAGAAAACATTCTAGAATAAAGTAATTTGATTATGAGGGTCAAGATCATAAATTTGTCACCAAATACAATATTGCTTAGTGTTCATAAAACACTAGGCAAGGAAGCAATGTGCAAATATTGCCCTTTGATATTAGTGAATGTAATTAATAGGTCAAATAGGAACTTGACATTTAACTCTCTTTATGAAGTGTGTTTAATTCTTATAAACATATTCCTTTAAATGTCATGATTTAAACCATAAAATGTATAAATGTCCACTTCATGTATGAACTCTTGTTGCTACAAAAGCCTTTCATGGATATAATTCAAAGTTTATAACCAAGATCTACAAAGATCTCAAAAATTTAAGCTAGGAAAAAACATTAAAAAAAATTAAAAAGTGGCAAAAGATATGAAGAAAGTTTTCTCAAAAGAAGATATACAAATGGCCAACAAACATGAAAACCTGCTCAATGCCACTAATCATTAGGGAAATGAAAATCAAATCAATAATGAAATAGTTCCACCCCTATTAGAACAGCCATTATTGAAGAAAGAGACAACCAATCAATAGATGTTGGTATGGATATGGTGAAAAAGGAATACTTATGCACTGTTGGTACTATAAGTTAGTGCAACTACTATGGAAAACAGTATGAAGATTCCTCAAAGAACTAAAGTAGACTTACATTTGATCTAACAATCACACCACTGGGTATCAATCCAAAGGAAAGGAAGTAATTATATCAAAGGATACTTATAACTGCATGTTTATTGCAGCACAATTCAAATTGCAAAAATATGTAATCACCTTAAATATCCATCAATTGATAAGTGGATAAGGACAATGTGGTATCATTTATATACCATGGACTATTATTTAGCTATAAAAACGAATGAAATAATGTCCTTTGCAGCAACATTGATGGAACTGGAGATCATTATCCTACGTGAAGTACTTTAGGATTTGAAAAATAACCACCGCATGTTCTCAATAACAAGTGGGAGCTGCATGATGGGTCCACACAAAGAGACATAAAGGACATGGGAAACTAAGAAAGGAGCAGGGTGGGAGGAGAGTGAAGAACAAAAACTTACCTATCAGGTATAATGTATACTCTGCCCGTGACAGGCACAATAAAAGCTCCAACTTTAGCTTTTATAATTCATTCATGTACTAAGTAGCCCCTAATATTTTGAAATAAAAATTATTTTAAAAACAAAACATACATTTGACTGGGCACAGTGCCTCATGGCTGTAATCCGAGAACTTTGGGAGGCCAAGGTGGGAGGAAAGCTTGAGGACAGGAGTATGTGAATAGTTGGGGAAACATAAGGAAACCTCATTTCCACAAGAATATTAAAAAAAATAGGCAGACATGGTGGTGTGCCTGTAGTCCCAGCTATTTGAGAGGCTGAAGTGGAAAATAGGAGCAGTTAATAGTTATAGAATAATTACAGAAATTTGGATTGTCCTTTGATATAAATTTGGATTTATATATGGAAAATCGATATTTTTAGCTCAAGAGTTGGAGGCTATAATAAACTATGATCACACCACTGCACTCCAGCATGGGGTGACAGATCAAGATTCTGTCCAAAAAAAAAAAAGGAAGAAAATAAAAAGAAAAACATCATGAAATAGTATTAAAACAAAAACTAAACAGGAAAGGCCAATGTTATAATAGTCAATATTACCTTAGAAGGTAAATTTGAAATGCTGGTGACAAGTAGACTCTTAGCTAAGGATTATTTATGCTTTTCATATTTCTTTTCTTAAAAGTTTCATATGAAATATCTTCCTACGTTCTTACCATACATTCTACCTTTGATGTTATATAGATAAAACTAATGATTTTCCATTCATGTGAGAAACATTCCACTCATATATAATAAGCACATATTATGAGACCTCTAAGTCATCTTGTGAAGTGCTTATACACACAGTATTCTGTTAAAAACCTACCTCAACCCTATATGGCATGTTGTATATATTTACCCCCATTTAAAAGATTAGGAAAATAAGAAGAAATTTCATGAGGCCATAGCCCACTAGGATGTGTCCTGACTAAACTCCAAACTCAATTCTCTGGCACGGTCGAGTATTTAATCTCTAACTGCCTCATTAGAGTCCTAATATCATTGATAGCAAAATATAATGCTCATGATCATTTTTAAATCAAATGAGTAAGATTATAACAGTAATGACACACACAGTGTGAGGTTATATTTGTTCAAACATGTACTGAAGAAATAATGAGAAAACATTTTGGTTTAACAATTTTATATTTTCAAAAGAAGTACCTTATCTTTAAATGGACATATATTTTAATGAGAATATAAAATACCAAGAACTCTGCAGCATGTGGGCTTTTAAGGCACTTATAAGTTAACCAGCTGGTCCATTACTATTTCATGGATGCTGGCAGAAGATACGAAACTCCTGGGTCAGAAATAAGGGACTTTATTATTCACAACTCTGTGACAGCCAGAGCTTCATTTGCTTTGTCTTAGTTCCCTATGTGCCCCTCATTCCCAAGAGGCAGTGTAGGAACAGCCAAGTTAGAGGCCTGCACACTCAGAGGACTGCATTACCAGGGAGGAACAGTGAACTTAGGAAATCTCTGCAGTAAATAGAAGCACATCTGCTTTTCCTTTGGAGGAGATGTTACCGCATTCCTTAATGCTGCTACCTACAACACAACCCTGACAAATAGCACAGGTAAAAAGTACTTAGGGCCTTACATTCTTGGCCTACTCAGGCAGAAGGTACAAAAAAACACTCAGGATCTATGACAGATTAGATCTTCTAATGAGAGATTGGAAAGACGTGACATCTAGTAGCCCTTCAAAATTTATTTAATGTATTGAGGAAGGAAGGGCAGATTAATTACATTATTTCCTTGTTTATTTGATATCTGAAAGCTAGGTCAGAGATGACACTGTGTACCTTTACTATTATCTCTTTGGCAAAATTCAAAATGATTTCTTCTTTTTATTCTACATTCCTGTTGTTTCCTAGATTTCTATAATGTTTTACCCAAAGGGAGTATTAGCCTGAAATCCTTTTCTATGAGAAGCAATAAGCATTATCATTTGTGTCATACTATTTCCTAACAACAAAGATAACATATTTTTAGTGATGCTTCCAGTTCCTGCAGAATATTAACATTCTCTATCATAGCAGTTTCAAACTGGTTTCCCTTTATTGGAAAAAAATGATTAAAATTAATTTCCAAAGTTTCAAAGCTCGTCTAACTATTTTTGATGATCAACACTATTTAATGGGATTTAGGTTTCCAGGTAGGTGATTCTTAATCATAAACAGTTGCATTAATTTTCTGTTAGAAAGGACCCTCTTCATAAAAAGAAGTACATCATAAACTCCAGATTAATAATAAAATTTGGTGCTTGTTGGGGAGAGTGGAAAGCTTGGCTATTTATAGAATGCTTCAAGCCCATAATTAAAATGAGATCTTCTAAAATATTTTAGTTATTTTTCCATAGTATGCCACGAAAGGATGTTAACGTTATATTTTTTGAAAAGATTCAGTCACCACTAGGTTTCCCTCACCCTAAGTTTTATAGATGCCTTTTAACACTTTAGAAGTCAGACAGCAAGATTTCCAATTCAGCTAATAAACAGAACTGTGACTAATGAAACTAGAAGTTTAGAGTAATGTAGTGATGTTTTTTTAATGGATCTATTTTGAAATGTGCTAATGATTTATATCCTTCACATTGTGGACATAGTTACTACTTCAGAATAGAGCCCAAAGCAAATGCCTTAAAGTCCATGGCATAAGTCACTAAGGCCTTCAAACTCTCTCAACAGAAAAAAGACTGCTAAAATTGGTAATGCTTTCGTGACTAGGAAAAGAATCAAATTTTAGTAGACAATCCAAGTTTTTCACTTGTAAGTACCAAAAGGTTAAAGATCAATACAAATAGCTTAATATATTTCTAATCATAGGAATCCAATAGGCTGGCCACATCAGCGGGGGAGTTTTTATTGTTGTTGGTTTTTTGTTGTTGTTTGTTTGTTTTTGTTATTTTTAAAGGTTCTTTTCACCTCCAATTACCTAAACAGTGCCTTGAGATTGCTGCTATGTGTTTCCTATTGCTATTTAAAGCTGTAAAAACCAAAGCCTAAAATATTTTTGACATCATCACAGCTGATCTTATTCAAATGATCTAATACAACCCTCGTATGGCAGAGGATGAATTAGGAACAAAGAAAGAATTTTAAAAAATCAGCCTTCCATAACGACTCTTGCCACACTTCTTGTTAATACAATGCCGAAAAGGGATTTCATAGCTTATAAACAAGAGCGTGATGGCATGATGTATCTATTGAACATTCTTTCATTCCCCCCCAAATCTTTGAGTTCTAATCTTTAGAAACATTTTTCCAATTAGAAAACAATTTAAGAGCCTATTATTTACATTAGTAAATAAAGCAGTTTATATATTTTGTTTCACACAACTATCACTTTCTAATAAATTATGCCTGATAAATGCATATCAAAATGAAATAACTAATTTCACATAAACAGCTAAGTAATTTTCATTTTGGCAATGGTTATTTTCCCATTATATGGTACCCACTATAACAAATATACCTTTATTATCCTGAGAGAAAGGCCTTTCTAATCTTTGTGACATTCCTATGATTAGGAATACACTAACAATGTCAGCATTGTATTCATTTTTACCTTTTGGTCCTTAGGAGTGAAACACATGCATGAGTTGCTTTCTAAAACTTCCTTCTGTTCTTAGTCATGAAAGAATTACCAATTCTGGTAGAATTACCTGGAATGTTTTCTATTCCAGCAGTGCCAATTCATGGATAAAAGTAAATGTTCACATTAACTGCATTATTAACAAAGTATTTGGATATTGATTGAATAAAGAGAGGCTTCACTGCTAAATTAGGCTCAGTTTTGGTCTTGAAAATTCTACTTACTAAATGACTCTATGTGGCCAGGGTTTTTTTTTTGTTGTTGTTGCTGTTCTTGGCTCAGACTTGAGGTTGTGACCCAAGGCTCCCCTGGAAACTAACCATTCTGGAGGCAGACTGTGTGAACAGGCAGAGGTCCTCCCAACTCTATTTTAAGTTTCACTATAAGATTTCTTTGCACAATTCCACGTAAAAATGTTTCAAATACATTGGTGTAAAATATTCTGCTTTATTAAACATTTCTACATATTCTATGGTAACTACAACATGTAAGCTGTCTGAGCAAAAAGTATCGATTTGTCACATAGAAATCCAAATTTACATCACAGGACGATTCAGATTTCTAGAATTATTCTATTCTATAATTACTAACTGCTCCTTTTCCATGTAGTGAATCATTTCTTTCCAAATTTAACCTTATGTTGGCTTATCATGTTGAAGCTCCTGTTAGATATCAGACTTGTAGACTGTGTGTGCCAGTACAGAGCTGGGCAATAGGTCACTCTGTGATGATGGGAATTCTCTATGCTCTGTGCTGCCCAACATGGTACCCTCTAGTCAGATGTGACTAATGAGTTCTTAAATGTGGTTTGTATGGCCAAAATCCCCAACACATTAAATTTTTATTTTAATTTAATTTTAATTCATTTAATTTTAAATTCAAGTAGCTGTATGTGGCTATTACCTATCATAGTGCACACCGAAGCACTAGTGAATAGATACATATGGAAATACTCAGCTGACCAGATTTTTCAATATCTGTTTTTCTCTTCAGTTTGAAGTTAACCATAGAAGAAGAAAAAGCCAAAGGAGTTAGGTTTTATGAATATCCTTTTGATATGTTTAACCTGCGGTCCCTTCTCCCTTTCATCTTTTCCTGCCCCATTATAGATTACCCTTGATTTCATCCTTTCTAATTTTGAGTGTTTGACTTTTCAATGAATGAGATGGATTGGGAAATTGGATGGCATTTTCCATATGACTTACTTTGTTGGGAGTATTCAAAAAATGAAAAAAACCCACAAGTGACATGGCAATTGTTGAGCACTCTGAGGAAAATTTCAATACGCAAACATCCAAACAGCAGCAAAGAGCTATGAGATTAGGGAACATGAAAAACACTTCTTGACTCTGTACTTGTCCTTCTTATAATCTTTTTAAAGAACTAACAACAGAGGGATATATAGATCCATACATCTAAACTTCTGGTGATTTAAAGTCTGTTATTTTAAAGCAGAATCTTATCCCATCAGTTCTGTTGTATTCCTTATTGTTTCATTATAAACTGTTAGAATGACCTCAGGGTCTGATGCTTAAGGAGGTTTTCAGCATTCACAACATTGATAATGAGGAATTATTTTTAAGACTGCATCAGATCACAGTGGGGAAAACTGTAAAAGACACTAGAGACTTTTTATATGTAGTATTACTCATTTTTTTAAGACAGCAGCAGCAAAAACAATACAATATTCTTGCCACAAGGAATATCTTAAAAATAGAAGAAAATGGGTCGAAAAGAGCATTGCAAGAGATGAAAGGTCATTTTATAAAAGTCTATGGTGTACTTAAATCTTAGACCTATGAAATCAGGTTTCCTTTAATTCTATTTGAAATGGAAATTGAACTGAAATAATGAGAAAAATGGTGATGAGGCTCACACAAAGATCAGTAAATGCAGGAAATAACAAGCAGAATAAACAAGGCCAGTCCACAGGGCTCAGGCTGTTTTGGACCGGATGTTTGTTAAATCTCCTTGATGAGCTCTTAGCCCTGCAGCTCATAGTGGACTTCGTCTTTTTAAAACGCTGCTGCTGTCCTGATACGTACTGTACTGCAGCTTCTTGATGCCTAGGCACACTCACGGTCAGTTATGACCATCAACTTGCTGGTCCCCTAGTGCTCCTAACTCAGCACCTCTATCCCACTGCTCTGGAAAGCAACCAAGTATTTTCAGACCAATCCATCTTCTGATTCTAGTTACCTCTGTTTCTCCTTTCCAATTTTCTTCATTTCCCTCTTTCATGTTTTGCTCGTTTACCAGCGGGTGACTAACTCTCTTCTCATTTATGAACAAAGAAAAACAAAGAGAATTAGAAGACAATAGTCAGATTTGACAAACATTATAGTTCTTTCAAGGTCAAATTCCTATGTTTCTAATTTTATCTTGAGTAATCTGCATAGAAAGTGCTGTAACAGGTCTCTATCAAGAAGAAGGTAAATAATGACAGTAATTATAATGGTATTTCTATTATTATAATACACCACTAAAACATACAAATACAGTAGAATCTCTGGAAGTTGACTATCCAAAGGACTGGTCAACATGTGGAAACGGTCAACCTAAAGAACTAGGTCTACTATACTGAAATGTACATGTGGTACATGTCCAGTCTATGAAAATTATGTCAACTTAAGGAAGAAGTAAATGTAGGGAAGTGGTCAACTCAGGAGGCCCTACTGTATATAATTTGTCATAGTAGTATACTAAAAGAATTTTGAATGACATATTCTGTGACTTGTGCTAAACACATATATAGATTATTCCATTTTTGTTATGAAGCTGCTACTTTGCCATACCGATTTTATAACTCTGGATGCCCTTGTATAATTTCTAAAGTAAAATTATAACTGTCTAAAAGATCAGTGGCCAACTTCTGAAGTTCTGGAATATACCCTGCATTTTCTGTTATATATTTTCCAAAATTATAAACATGTGTCCTATTACAGAAGCCCAGACTTTATAACATGACCACATGGGAAATGCTCAGAGAAAAGGGGACATGCCCATTGGGTAAATGACACAAGGCTGGACTGTCTATGATACAATTCACCCTTAGAGCCCTTCACATTTTTGCTAAATACATGAAATGTCTAAATGCTGAGTGGTGCTGTATTTCACTTGGAAAGTCAATAAGGAACTGCCATTTTGATTATAGGGATTATGCAAATCAGCACGCTCTGATTGATAGGGGGCAGGAAGGAGGGGGTTCTGGCCAAACGAAGCTTGAGGCAGTATATTAGTTTGCTACAAGTACCATAACAAAATGCCATAGCCTGAGTGGTTTAAACAGCAGACATTTATTTTTCTTATAGTTTTGGGGGCCACAAGTTTAAGATCAAGTTTTCAACTGTTCTTTTTGTTTTTTTAGACAGTCTCATTATGTAGCTCTCCATAAAGTGCAGTGATATCACAGCTCACAGCACTCTTGGGCTTAAGCAATTTTCCTGGGTTCAGCCTACCAAGTAGCTGGGACTATAGGTGCCTGCTACAACATCCAGCAATTTTTTGGTTGTAGTTGACCTGGGCTGGATTCAAACCCGCCAGCTCTGGTGTATGTGGCTGGTGCCCTAGCCACTGAACTACAGGCACTGAGCCCATGTGTCAACTGCTTGATTTCTTCTGAGACCTCGCTCCTCACCAGCAAATGGCTACCTTCTCATGGTGTCTTCACAGGGTCTTTCCTCTGTTTATGTCCCTTTCCCTCTGTGTGTCCTAATCATCTCAAAAGGACATCAATCATGTTTGATTAAGGCCCTAGCCAATGGCTCCATTTAAAATTAATTACCGGCTTGGTGCCTGTGGCTCAACGGCTAAGGCGCCAGCCATGTACACCTGAGCTGGCGGGTTCGAATCCAGCCCGGACCTGCCAAACAACGATGATGGCTGCAACCAAAAAATGGCCAGATGTTGTGGCGGGTGCCTGTAGTCTCAGCTACTTGGGAGGTGGAGGCAAGAGACTTGCTTGAGCCCAGGAATTGGAGGTTGCTTTGAGCTGTAATGCCATAGCACTCCATCCAGGGTGACAGCTTGAGGCTCTGTCTCAAAATAAATAAATAAATAAATAAAATAAATAAAATAAAATTAATTACCTCTGTAAAGATTATTTCCAAATACAGTCACATTTTGACTGTACTGCATGTTTGGGTTTCAACCTATGAATCTGGGAGTGGGGAGGTCAATTCAGCCTATCGCACGAAGTGAAGCACCAAAAATCACAGGAAAGGGCGGAAAGTCCGGAGACCTCATCAGTCTAGAGATGGATCTGGGCCACGTCTAGTCAGACTGTCATGGGTTCCATCCACATTTGGATGACATCTGGATTGCTCTGCAAGATAAGGATGACTTTCCCATTTTACAAGTGAGAAGAATAGGTTTATAGGGTTTAAGTAACTTGCTCAGGATCTCACAGGTTTAAAACTAGCAGACAAAGGATTTGACTTAGCTTTATCTGATTCTCATTCTTAGTCTCTTTTTATTAAATCATGCTGCTAAACAAGCTTTTTTTTCCCGCAAAGCTCAATTTATCCAACATAATCATAATTAAAATACAAATGGATATGCTATTTAATAGTGTTTTTTAAACATCTTAGTTTTGATTATGTAATTTAACAATCTGCAGAGCTAATTATTTCACTTTACACATATATTTTGAGTGCCTGAAGTGTGACTGTGATATATAAATAAATGGAACAAAAATCTCTGCACTCAATGAGGTCATAGTCCAGTTGGTGGTTCAAGATGCAGGCAGAGAAAAAACAGCGTGGAGACAGATACTACAGAAAAAATAGAGCCAAATGTTTGAGGAGATTAGTATGTAAATTTTAATAACATAGTTAGGGCAGGCTTTTCTAAAAATCTGAGATTTATAGTATTGTTTGAATGAGAGGATGTATTCTAGTTTAACAGAATATTAACAAGTAATAATTTACAATGAAGACTTGCAGAACTCTATAGGAACCCAAGCTCTTAATCAACTTCCATTAGGTATTTTATTCATAACCATTTCAACCATGACCATGAACGCATCACAAAACCAGCTAGAATTGCACTGGTCTTACTAATTTATGGAATGGAAGGAAGGGCCACAGGGGGGACACGATAAATTCACCATTCCTGTTGCTCTTTCTTACTCCCTTCCTCCTTGGTTTTCCCCTTCATTTTTAAAAGACTTCTGGATATGAAATTCAAAGCAGACACTTTTTTCTTTTCTTTTTGTACTTTAAAAGTCATTTTACTATTTTTTGAATGCATCATTTTTCATGAGAAATCTGTTATTACCCTTCATATACCCCTGAACATAAGGTACCCTATTTCTCTGCCTGTGCTTAAGATATTCTATTTATTAATATTTTGGTTAGATTGATTAAGATAATTTTCTTCATGTTTCTTTTGCTTAAGATATAATTGTGCTTCTTGAATCTGTAGTTTTCAGTAGTTTTTATTAACACAGAGAAATTTTAGACATAACTTTTTTCACATTTTTTTTTTTTTTGCTTTTACCCTTTTTCTCCTCCTCTATATTTCATGTTTTGAAATTGTGTCACACCTCACTGGTGTGAAAAAAATAGATAACTTATTATATTCATTTTATAGATATGAAAACAAAATCATAAATTAGGTACGTCATTTAGGTTGAGTTGGTAGTGGTGTTCAAATCTTCTATATTCAGGATAATTTTCTGTTTATTGTTCTGTCTATTATTGAGGGAGGCATTTCACTGTAATTATTGTCTAAACAATTTATATTTTAATTTATTTTTCCTTTCTCTGTGTTCTGCTGTGAATAGTTTTTCCTGTTGTTATGTTTTAAAGTCACTAATGTTATTTTCTCGAATGTGTTACCTGCCATCAATTTCATACAGTTTAGTTTTAATCTTACTTCTTCCAATTTTCATCTCTAAAAGTTTGACTTGAATCTTTTTTATATCTCCCATGTCTCTACTTAACATTTTGAATGACCAAAATATAGTTATAACAACTGTTTTATTGTGCTTGTTTACTAATTCTCATGTTTGTATCAATTCTGGGTCAGTTTTGAATGATTGAGACTCCTCTTTATTATACACCAAGTTTTGCTGCTTCTTTGAATGTCCAGGATGTTTGATTGGATGCATACATTGTGAATATTATTTTTGGTGGGGGGGTATTGTTTTATAAATATTATAGGCTTTATGCAGAGTACATTTTAATTACATGGAAATTTTTTCCTTTCCAGTCTTGCTTCTAGTATTGATTAAGTGGGACTGAAGCAATGCCCAGTTTAGCCTCATTATTCCCCACGACATAGTAAGTCCTTTATATGTACTCTACTCAGGGTTCTACTAATCATAAATCACGTTTAAAAGTATGAAAATTAGGAATAGGCATTATTCTAAGCCCTGTGCGAATACTGGACTCTGATACCTCGGGAAGTAATTATCCCCCCAGACTCAGTTATTTATTCACACATATGCTCTTATCAATATCCTACAGATTTGCGGAATTCTCTCCCTGTGCTTCTCTGCCCTGTCCAATTCTCTCACAATCTTTAGCTGCTTTGGTCTCCCTGAACTCTCAGCTCTCTACTGTTAATTCAGGGAGTCTGCCAAGCTTTAGCTGGATTCCTCTCACTGAGTCATGGCCGGGAACCTCTCTCAGGGCCATATACTGGGGTAATTGCAGGGCTTATCTCATTTGTTTCCTGTCTGAGAGATCACTGTCCTTTACTGCCAGATGTTCAGTATCATGAAACATGTGTTTCATATATATGTATTTTTTGTTTTAGGTGAAGGGGTAGGTCTACTTCCTGTTAACTTTATGGCCAAGCACTTGCTATCTGAACTTTCATTCTGTTCGTAAATGTAGCTTTGTATATAGTCTTTTGACAGATAGCCTTTTTGTAGATTTTCATCTTTATATCTCTCCCCTATGGCTTGAATGGTATTCTGTATATGTTAAGCACTCAAAAAATGTTTGCTTACTTTAAACAACTAGTCAAAAGTCCAAACTGGTATTTGTTCAATGCTGCACTTGGTATTTTCCATAACTTAGAAACATGAAAAGTGAAGACTCTACTCTCTACATTTTATTCTATAAATGTACCAAATGTAGCCCCAAAAAAGTTAATTAATAAGTTTTCAAAAATTAGAGTCCAACATAAAATGTAGTCCTATTGTATGACTTAATTTATGATTTTGTTTTCATATCTATGAAATGAATATAATAAAAAAAAATAAAATGAATATAATAATACTATCTTTAATGAAATGTTATAATAGCTATTGTGGGGTAATATATAGTCAGGGTATGGAGACGTTTACATTGTTGACTCAACTAATCCTAACGGCTGTTATGAAGCCATTCCTGTTAGTTCACAATGTGTCATATCTACAACACTGGATATAATATCTCACATTTTCATGGTAAATGGTGGGAATACCTGGACAACACTATAGTGTGCTATGATACCATAGAATTACATAGGAGTCGTGTGGAATAGATATCAGCAGTATCAAAAATATTATGAAAAAAATAATTTTGTGTAAGGATACCAAACCTTTTGAAGTAGTGAATGGAAGGAAGTACAAGAGAAGAGTCACCATTTCTTTGTTCAAAAGAGAAAACACAACATTATTAACTAGACATTTGCTTATGTATACAAGTTAGCAATGCTGCTAACTATAATGGAAATTCATTCATGATTTATCTAATATCTCTCATATTACCTTTTTGCAGTTTCTATTTGTTGTTTTCTGTGTCTATTTTTCTTTGTCTCTGTCCTTTATATGTTTCTTAAAAACACAAAAGTTAAAATGCAAGGCCCATTCCCCTCATATAGTACTTTGTATAATAAATAGAAGAGTTTTCACAGTAATTCTTAACTTTCTTACATCTTATAAATATTGAAAAAGATCATTTAGAAAAGTTTCTTTAAACCTGATAATTTCAAGTATATGAAAATATTATTAAAATATATGACTTACTGCTCTTAATTATTTTGAATGTGTTTATTTTTTGATATAGGAATTCTGCTCTGTTAATGTTTTAGAAGAACTTCCATAGCTTTCCTGGAAGATGCAGCCAAGCCCACTAAGCCACTTGCTTCCAGTAGGCAACTTATTCCTTGGCATTTGCAAAACACCAAACTATTCCTGAAAATGTTTGAGCTCTTTCATTTTCCCTATTAACATAATTCAGCCTAAAGTCATGCTGAACAGGAGGGATCTCTGATACAATGATCGTCATGATAATAGTTGGATTAGGTTAATCAACAAAAATTAAATGAACACTAGCAGCCTAAAGGAACTAGAATATGTGAAAAGGATTGTGTCTTTCAGCTTTAATTAACTTTCATCTTTGCCTGGAACATGCTGTCTTTTAAACTCAGTCAAACTTTTTTAAAGGTCTGAGCCGGTGGGCAGGCACTAAATGGCAACCTGATTTCCCAGAGAAGGATTCAGTACTCTTGTACTTGTTTACTTATTCACAAAATAATCCCGAGAAAATAATATGCACTTATACTTTTTTCTCTAATGTCATCCTCATCTAAAAAGAAAATGAGCTATTTAAAATGAATGCTGTATTAATTTTATTGGGCAATTCAATTATCCATAGTCTTAAATATTCTGAAGACATTATAAGTGAGAGAAATTCAATACATTTGTAATTGTTTTTCTAAAAGCATTTGTATTGTTTTTGTAGAGAAAGTTTGCAAATAAGTATGAAAACAGAAGAACAAGGCCCCAAACTGTTCTTGAGACCAGCAGTCCAAATAGAGCTTTGGAGAGAAATATTTGCAAAAGAAAACCACTGTCAACAGACTAGAAAATCATGCATTTTAGGAATATTGTGTCATAATCCTAGTTTTAGCATATTTGAAATGGAAATTAAAAAAATCATAGGGATTTATAGAAAACAAATATTAGAAACTTGACATAGCACCTTTACATTAAATATAAAATCTTAATATGTTGATGGATATAACAAAATGCATAAATTAAGTGACATTTGGAGAAATGCCAGGAAGAAACACTGAGTAGTTTTAAAATTTTCTTTAATAATTGAGAGGCCAATATTAAACTGGCTTTTGTAATATGACATGTTGTTTATTATTAATATTAAAGGTGTTTTTAGTGGTAAGATTTAGGTAAATAGGGTTGTAAGTTTGCTGGAAGTGAAATTTGCAAAAGCTTCACTTTCAGAATATCTTCCCAAGTTACATTTTGGAGGATGAGCTTCATGTGTGTAGTGAATAGCTACTTCTGTTGTTTTTTTGGGTAAGGTTTCCAGAGACACCGTTTTTTGAGCTTTAAGATGCATAGTCTGTGAAGAGATGTAATGTGCGTACGGATGCAAATCAGGATGCAAATAAGAAAAAGATGTTATCAATCAGAGGGCTAGCCTCTTTTGGAATTAATCAGAATGGTTATGTTTGAATTTCACTGGCACTTGAGACTATTACATATTTTAGAAAACAAGTACATGTCTGCTTAGCGATTCCTATAAATACCTATTTGATTTTGTGCTGGTAACACACAGTATTTGTTTATGTTTTCTATTATAATAATATGCTGGTGATATCAGCTTATGAAATTCTAATGGCTCATTTTATTTAGGAGATTTTACACATACCAAGTAATGTTCCTGAATATTTACAAAACAGCATTGGAGATCATTGCATTAAAGCATTTGCACTATTTGCTAGGCGACTAACACCATAAATGTCGAAAAAGATCATTTGGAAAAGGTTCTTTAAACCTGCTGATGAATATCTATGAAATACATGTGTATGTGCCAAATGGAACTGTCATTCCATTTGGGTGATGAAATAAAGAAGGATGCAATTTGAAATAGAATTAATCCTTTTCTGAATTTTGGCTTTAACTCTTCTATATTTTGTAAAGCAGTGATCCTAAAATAATTATATTTGAAAAAAGATAATTTAAATTAATCTATACAACTAAATATGGAAGCCTCAGTAGCATAAAATTTCATAGTATGGAATTTTTCTTACATTTATTTTGTCCTATTAGTCTTTTTAAAAAATCTCTTCTGTAACGGCTGTTATTACTAACAAAATTTTAAGTCCAGTTACATCAAATAATGAAAATAATTATCAAAAAATATGTATATCCCCTGATATAAGGGATAATGAGAATGAAAATTTTGGTATTGTTCATTGCAAGTGAACAATTTGATACTGGTATAAAATAATTTAAACCCACCAAAGGATAATTTTCATTGGTTATGTTCATACTGTTCAGAGACCCACCTGGTATAAATCTGAAATCCTACCCAATCTCATCATATTCATTTCTCTGATTTAGATGTGGAGAAAATAGACACTTCTTCATTCCCATTTTATTTTTTACTGGGAAGAGTCTTTTTTATCCAAAGAAAAGATGGCTGGCTGGCAGTTACAGCATGGTATCAAAGAGAAAGAAGCTTAAATCCAGTGTCTCTCAAGCAGGTAGCAATGAAGGCTATATGACAGAGCAGAAAGTTCCTTCCAAATCTTGTTTACTTCTCTCTCTTTTCAAAGCCCTCACCTTTCTTGTCTTCCCTCAACTCAGTCAAAGCAGCAGCAGGGATGAGGGCTGGGAGAAGGCATCTCTTCTGCCTGCTGCTCCCTGATGTCAATCACTTCCTCTCCCCCTGTCCTGCCTTGAGGTCTGTTCTATCTGTTCTTCCATGAGTAGCTCCAGGATCTTGACCATATAGTAGAACCTCTGTACTGAAGAATAAATAAACAACTGGATAAAGAGACCAACACTTATGCACTAATATTTTGATCCTTACCACTCCTGTCTCTTTAACTTTTATACTGTGATGGCAATACATGTAGGTATCTTAGATTTTCTTGTGAAGACTTTGGACCACTGAACCGAGCTGAAAGGGTAAAATGGGAGGCCAAGAGTTCCTGGAGAGGTTGTACCAACCAGCAGTAAACAGAAGTTTCTGATCAGTTTCAAAATGAAATGAGATTGTTAGCAGATATATTATAGGATCATTAGGAGCCTTCGGAGTTGAAAATGAGACAAGATTCTAAAATAAAAACTTCAGAGGTATCTTTTTTTAGACTATAAAAATCCATATGGGTCAGATAGTATTGAAATGAAATCCACTAACAACACAGATCTTAATTTTTTAAAGTATGAAGGATACATCCCGTTAGACTTGTATGGAAACCTCAAGCCATAGTCTGATTGCCTTTCCACAGTAAGTGCAAATTTTGAATTTTTATGCACAACTGGGTGGATAGGGACTATCTCTTGGCTTATATTCCTACATCATATTCCTGGTGTGTCTGTGTACTTTGATATATTTTTTTTCCGAGTCAAAAACTAAAAATCTACACTAAATTGAATTTTTTAAAAAGTAGATTAAATCTACATGGAAATCTAGATTAATAAAGATAGAACTATTACAGGAACTCGTTCATATTATAAGACATTTCTTATAATATGACAGGTGTTGACAGAAGAGAACAGAGAATTTAAAATGATGAACTCATTGATTTTAAAATTTGATTCAACTTATAGGGAACTTAGAAGAAACCTAATTTCTTTTTAATTAAAATGCATCTGTATGATTTTTTTCTGTAGTGAAAGATGCATGTTGCCAACCATCTTTGCTTTCTAGCCTTTCTTCCATGCTTTTGGCAATTTTTATTTATTATGAGCATCATCCTTTAAACCATTTTCATAGTTTAATATGTTGCATTTTAGGCTGAAGTTAAATGAAGTTCACCTATACATCTTTATCCTTAATAATTTCATTGGGTCCAACACAACATAAAACTCCTGTAAATTCCCACAGGAGTTAGGCCTTATCTAATTATGGTTTTGATTTGCATTTCCCTGATTAGAGATATTGAGTATTTCATTGTGTGATTTTTAGTCACTAGACCAGGGGTCCTCAAACTATGGCCACATATGGCCCTCCAAGGACATTTATCTGGCCTGTGGGTGTTTTTGCCCTGCTGCCTGTCCTGCTTAGCAGCCAACTCGTCCTGGGCCACAGTGTGCATGTGTGGAATGTGCACTGCACTCTCCGACTCCCCTCCTTCTCTCTGTCTCTAGACTCTTCCTCTCAGTCTCTGATGCACACTTGCATCACTTATTATCAATAGTGACAAATATGGAACCGGACATTGACCATCTCATTAGCCAAAAGCAGGCCCATAGCATTATTATTATCAATATTGCTTAATATTTGAATGCAGTAATCGTCTGTTTTCTTTTCTGGATGTATTTATCTTCGTTCATTCTTTATGTGGTTTTTGTTTCTAGTCCTTATCTTAAACATTGTTATTGTTATTAAATTTTAAGTCTTTTAAATTCTGTGAAGGCAAAAAGTGGAAACCTAATAAACACATGTATATGTAAAAAAAAAAGCAGGCCCATAGTTTCCATTGAAATACTGATAAGTTTGTTGATTTAACTTTACTTGTTCTTCATTTTAAATATTGTATTTGTTCCCGTTTTGTTATTTTACTTCAAAATAAGATATGTGTAGTCTGCATAGGAATTTGTTCATAGTTTTTTATTTTTTTTTATAAACTATAGTCCAGCCCTCCAATGGTCTGAGGGACAGTGAACTGGCCCCCTGTTTAAAAAATTTGAGGACACCTGCACTAGACTATCTTCATTTAAAAAGTTTCTCTTCATGTTTTTGCCCACTTTTTAATAAAGACCCATTCTGTAGATTGTGTGCCCTTAGCTGTATGGAAACTTTTTAATTTCACCAAGTTCCATTTGTTTATTTTTTTGTGACTGTGATTCCTTTTAGTGTCTTCTTCCGTAGACTAATATTTGCAAAAGTTTTTCCCACATTTTCTTCTGGAATTCTTTTAGTTTCATGCCTTACATTTAAGTCTTTTATCTCCATCATGAATTAATTTTTGTTAGTGATGAGAGATGTGGATCCTGTTTCGGTCTTTTACATGTGGCTATCCAGTTTTCCCAGAACATTTATTGAATAGGAATTCTTTTCCCCAGTGTATGTTTTTATCTGCATTGTTGAAGATAAGATGGGAATATAAGGATGGTGTCATCTTGGGGTTCTCTATTCTGATCCACAGGTCTATGTCTTCGTTTTTATACCAATACCATTCTGTTTTGGTTCTTGTTGCCTTGTAAGATAGCTTGAAGACTGGTTAAAGTGATGAGTCTCAATTATTATTTAAGGTTGCATTGGCTATTTGGATCTTTCCTGATTTCACTCAAAGCATAGAATTATTTTTTCTAGATCTGTGAAAATGACACGGCATTTTAATGGGCCAGGGAATCTGGAAATCACTTTGGGTGGTATAGCTATTTTAACAACATTGATTCTGCTGATCCATCTGTTTATATCCTCTGTGATTTTTTTTTCTCTGTGTTTCATAGTCTTCTCTATAGAGGTCTTCACCTCCTTAATTACACATACTTCTAGGGGTTTTATTTTCTTTGTTGATACTGTGAAAAGTGTTGTGTCTCTGATTTGAGTCTCAGCTTGAGTGTTTTGGTGTACATGAAAGCTATTGGTTTGTGTACATTGATTTTGCAACCCCAGACTTTGCTGAATTTATTACCAATTTCAAGAGTCTCTTGGTTGAATCTTTGGGATTTTCTAGGTGTCATCAGCAACAAGTGATGAGTTTGACCTCTTTTTTTTTTGCAAGTTCGATACCATTGATTTCCTTCTCGTGCCTGATTGCTCTGGCTAGGATTTCCAGCACTATGTTGAATAAAAGAGGTGAAAGTTCTGGCATTGATGTGTAAAGAAATAAGGAATACTTATACACTGTTGGTGCACTGCAAACTAGCACAACCTCTATGGAAAGAAGTATGGAGATACCTCAAAGAATTAAAAGTAGACCTACCAGCAATCCCATTACTGAGAATTTATCCAAAGGAAATAAGATATTTTATAAAAAAGACATGTACACTCAATGTTTATATCAGCACAATTCATAATTGCAAAGATGTGGAAACAACCCAACTGCTCATCAATACATGAGTGGATTAATAAAGTGAGGTATATGTATATCATAGAGTACTACTCAGCCATAAAAAGAAATGGTGATCTAGTATCTTTTGTAACAACCTGGATGAACCTGGAGACCATTCTTATAAGTGAAATATCACAAGAATCAAAAACAAACACCACATGCGCTCAATACTAAATTGTAACTAGTCAATCAACACTTGTGTGTACATATGGCAGAATAACTCAGTGGAAATCCAGTAGGTGTAGGGAGAGTAGAACATGAGTAAATTCATACCAAAGTGGTACAATACACATATTCTGGGTGAAGGGCACCTTATAATTTTGACTTAAAATGTACACAAATAAACTATGTAACCAAAACATGCATCCTGTGGTATTCTGAAATTTAAAAAAAAAGGAATTATAAGAAAAAAACAAGTCACATGAATTTTTTTGTTTCTCAGTTCATACAAAAGTTATGTTTAATTATAGTATAGTCCTTTATGTGTACAATAGCATTATGTTTAAAGAAAGAATGTGCATAATTAAAGTAATTTGTTGTCAAAAATGCTAATGATCATCTGAAGAAAACAAAGGGCCCAAATAAAGAGGGGAAAAATGCAATTTTCTGTGCTATCAACTCACTAATGAAGAGATGGCAATGCTAGTGGTGGCTGCCAAGACAGAACAAAAAGTAATTAAGTGATTCTGTTTCTCCTTCACAAATAAACATTGAATCAGAGAATGCCAAGAACCCTGGGAAAGTAAAAAAAAAAAAAAATCATTCTATTATTCATTTAGGAAAAGAAAGAGTGGTATTATAAAATGACACACAATGGAAGCCTCCAGAGAAATCTATGTGTAGAGGGAAATGAAAAATTATATAGAATATCTGTGTTCTTTGATGTTAGAAACCTCAAAGGAAATACCCTTTTTAATTTGAGAAAGAGCATAACAGCATATATTTGATATCTGTCCAGGATTCTAGCATTCTTATTTCAATAGTATAAAGTAAATAATATCACATAGCTGTAAAAAGAAGGTTAAGATTTTAATTTTCTGTCAGCTGCTACATTGTTTAATAGAAATCGTCTCCCAGTTTGTCTTTGAAACAATAGGAAACTACTAAAATACATTAATACCATCTCCAAGAGTCAGCCTTACGAGTATTTAACTCCATGAACTAACATGGAGTATACTAAAGCATTTGGGTAGAGTTGGCTCTGCCTCTTATGCCAGAGACTGTGCCAGATATATCGCCATTTTTGATCTCAGGTGAACTTCACCATAACTTGATTAAATGAGTATTTCTCCTTGTAATTACAGCTAAAGAAATTTAGAGAGGTGATGATAATTCACCCAAGACCACACACTGCTTTATCCAACCTCAAGAACAGCACATCTCTCCAACGAGAGGCCACAGGGAACATGCCTTGCAGAGAATATTATAAAGTGACATGGGTAGTTAAAAACAAAAGATAAAAAGACAAATTGTAAGGCTAGTGGTGCCCTGTGGTAACTGACAGGGCAGTTTTCTAAAGTCTCACAAAGCATAGATGATTCCTCTTTGCTAGGACACAGTACCCCCATGTCACAAGTTGTTTGTTTGCATCTGTCTTCATGGCACCATCAGTCCTAAATGATATATGCTACACCAAAATGTCAAAAAGAATCAGATTATATGTGTAATCTCTTTGTTCAGCCAGTTTCCAGGATAAAATGTCATAAAGAATGGATTGACTATTGACTATAGGCTAACCCCTTCAACCTTGATTTTAGACCTTTAAGCATTCTAGTTCCTCTTGTGTAACCCTCTCTGCCAGTGCTTTTTCACCAACAATCTACCACCCCCTGCCTGACCCTGACTAATGTCAGACGCATTTGCACACTGTCATTTCTTCTTCTACTAAGTTCATTGTCCAATCGTACTGAAGTTCCTAACTGCTATGGTGAGGGAAAAGGAAGTGTTTAGTTGGCAATTTGGAATATTTAATTATCCTCTGATTCTGCCATCCATTAGCAAGAGTAGAACAAATTTCTCTATTCAGAAATACTAATTTAAATATATGAATGTAATATATTATTCCAATTTTTATTATTTTAATGACACCAGAAATATTTCTGTAATCTTTCTTGGGTTCACTGTCTCACAGGCCACTATTTAATAAGATCTGAAGTTCTCCAAATCAGAAGTTCCCTCCTTTGGGAGCCTTGGGAAAATATCCCCTAGAGCTTCTGTGACATAGGATATAATAGTAAAACCTTGTCTGTATCTAAATAAATGTGGCAATAACATAAGGATGGAGATAAGTACAGGAACAATGGGATTAAGAGTGTGTGGGTTAACAACATTTAATTTTTTTCAATAAAATTTTAATAACATCACAGGAAGAACACAGTAAGGTAATCTATATAGAATATAGTGGCAAATATTATATTTCTGTTTAATGCTTAAATTGAGAGAGGAATTAAAGAGCAACTAAGAACTTTTGACCAGAAAGTGTATAAAATGCTTTATTTTTTTTAACCACTCAACCAGATAAGAACCCACATTAGAAAATGTGACACTGAAAAAATAATGTGTTTTACAATTAAACCTTATATAATACTAATAATAAGTAACATTCAATGTGTGTGATGTTCCAGGCACTGTGCTACATTTTTTACATTAACTATCATAATTGTTCTGATAATAATCTCAAAATGTAGGGACGATACATCTTTATTTTCTGATGATGAAGCTGAGGCACAGTGTAATACGACTCAGATCAGGTGTTTCCAAGTTGGCAATTAAACCCAAGTCTTTCTGTCTCTAAAGCAGATTGCTTAGCTTTTGTGGATGGAATTGAATTAAAAAATATTGTAAACATAGAAGAAATTTACTAAATTTAAAGTATTATTATTAAGTTACTAATTAGTAATTCATTTTCTATCCTGGGTTACATGCACAGTACTCTCTGTGTATCTTATAGAAACAGGTAACATGACGTACAATCAGGACACTTTTATTGATGAAATAATAATGAATAAAAGAACTTTAACCAATGAATTAAGAGTAATTGTCTTGGGCAGTGCCTGTGGCTCAAAGGAGCAGGGCACTGGCCCCATTTTGGAGGTGGTGGGTTCAAACCCAGCCTTGGCCAAAAAAAAAAAAAAAAGAGTATTGTCTCAATAATTTACTTATACTTAGAATATTTTTTTTTCTTTGCAAAATTGGGGGGAAATACATCTTCAGAACCAAATGCAAAACATTTGTTGATTTTGGAAATCTTGTAACTCTACATTTCTACCATATGTGACTAATATTTTTCTTATGGATCTCACTGAATCTATCCATGATCATATTTACCCCCTCCAAAAAAATTGCAGTTATAACTGTCTAGTAGTTTTCTTCTCACAAACAACATTCATTTAAATTTAATTCTGGATCTTCTATCTAAGTCCTAGATTTTAGCCATGGGGGGAGGGCAAACCATTTATGGTATGTATATGCCATTTGCTTTCTACGGTTGCGCGCATCCTGCTTAAAATCACAGTTTCTACCCTTGCGAGTTTCACTTGGGAAAATGTATTTGTAACCAGTTTGTGTTCTTCCAGTAGCATCTTATAAATATGGCATCTTTCCCATTCAGCAGGTGCAGAGGTCTCTCCCTGAATCTCAATTTCATATATTACAGAAGACAATGGCCTATGCTTTGTGGTTCCAGGTAATGTTCTTAAATGGACAATTATGCTAAGCCAGGAGTCAATATTTTAGAACATCCCAAACATATGTTCCAAATTTCAGGAGAATATATCCAATCATTTTTACAGGCTGCAATAACATAAAGACAGAAATTTAATTTTATTTACATCAATTACCTAACATCCTTTTATTCTATCTCTAGATACAGAAGGATATTAAGAATTTTAAGACAGATGTGAACATAATTTATTCTCACAGTAACTCTCAAGTCCATGTTCACATGGAATGATTTTCCAAAATAATGGATAAAATAATAACTGACAAAATGTGGATAATATTCATAATATAAAATGAATCTCTCCTTTAAAGAAATCAACTTTTAGAAATCCAGTCTTTAAAATTCTAGCTAACACCTTTCTATAAATTTGTTTTTGAATTGTGTAAGCCACCCCATATCATCAATACGTTCTATAATTCAAAACAAGCAAATAAATAAAAACAGATAAAATGAGTAAAACTGGAATAAAAAAATTGCAGACTCTAAACTGGAGAGGGTAGATACTGCTAATGAAGCTGTGGGGACCAAGGGAAGGACCCCTTTTGTGATCTGACTTTTCTCTCCTCTTTACAATCTCATACTGAAGAATTTGCAAAGGGAGAAAAATGAAGTGTGTCCAGGGAATGGAAATATGGTATTGAGTACTTAGAATGAATTTTAAATGACAAAATTAGAATTTTCGACAAATGTTTTAAAAATATCAAAATTTTTTGCTTGTTTTTGTTTATGTTGCTGTAGTTTTGGACTGGTTTGTTTTGTTTTGTTTTTTAGAGCTGAAAATAGAGTCACTGTTGCATATTAGGAAATCATTGGCAACTACTGTGCTGATTGGCTGGTGAGATTTGTGCTGATTATTCAGGTATTATGTGAGCGATGAGCTACCTGCATTTGTTTTTTTCCCAGGAAATGGTCATGCTGTAAAACCGAGGAAGCACTTATTTTAATTCTTATTTTATCAGGATTCAGATTTGTATCCATGTCACCAGATTATATGGCTAATGCCAGGATTTGTCACTTCATGAGTTTAAGACCCATCAACTCATTTGAGTTGCTAGTTTTAAGCTTTGGTTACAGACTATAAAATGCCATTTCTGAAAGGCTTGAATCTTTCTTTCCTTTTTTGCGCTCAAACCTTGGTTTATTTTTGCAGTTAGAAGGGAAACATGTGACCGTTTAGTATGATTTACATAATTTATATAAATCCAATTGTCAAAAAGCTATCACAGGTAAATTAATGTACTTTTCTGTATTCAGAAAAGTTGTATTGACCTCGAACATGATAGTATTTGTACTCAAAATTATGTATTAGTTAGCTACTCCTACATCATGAATACCACACAATTTCAGTAACATATAACAATAAGCATTTGTCACTCATGGATATGGATTGTGTTTGCTTAGCTTGTTTTAGGTTGGGACTGGCGGACTTACCCAGATGGCTGGGTCCAGATGTTGCTCAACATTCTTGAACTAGATGACTACTAAGACAATATTCTTCTCTTGGCCATGGCAAAAGCAGAGAGGTATGCAAGCACATACCATAATTTTTCTTACACTATATACACTACATTATGTTGGCCAAAGCAAGTCACATGACCAAGCCTATAGGCAAAAGGCCGTCAAAGACATGGATGAGTAATGCTATTATCTCTCCCCCCACCATCACAGGGGGATGAATAATTGAGAGCAGTACTTAAAACTATTATACTTGGTAGAGAAAATAAAATTTTTATAAAATGAAAATTGCTTTCTTGTATATAATAAAGATATTCAGCCTTCATCTACATACAATTTATTCATAAACAATTGTTTCCTATCATTCATTTCCTATACATTCTCAACAGCTGTTCCTCTGTCTTTCTCCTCTTCCTTAACCTTTGACATTTCTACTCATCGTTGAAGCTCAGCACATATATCATCTTTCATAGGACGTGCAAGCCTCCAACCTAGCATTTTCCATGTTGCGTTGTAATGATCTATTTGTCCACTTCCCCAGAGGACTGATAACTCCTCTGAATCTTTTGTTCCTAGCACTGCTTCTAGCAAGCACTCATTATATATTTATTAAAGGAAAAAATAAATAAAAACAAAAGACAAAAGACAGTCCATGTCTTCAATATTGATGCTTTATGCTCTAAAATACTTATTTTCTCAATACTTTAATATAAGTGTATTTGAATTATAAAAATCAAATAATTTTCTTGCTGAAATTAAGTTCATGTAACTAAGTAGATCATCCATTAAAAATTTAGCACCCTGTTATCAGCTTTAAAACAATGTAACATATATTTATCCTCCAAAACTAATTACATTTTTGTTACTATTTTACATAAAACCATAATATATGTAGGAGATTAATAACAGTAGCCATTACCTACACAAACCTGAGTTTCGTTATTAATCATATGTAAACTACTGAACTGCCGTATTATGAGGAAAATACAACATTTAATTATTAAGAACGGTTGTCAAGGATTATTTGATAATATCAGACATCATTCTTTTGAATTATAAAATGTGAGTCCTTGAAACAATTAAATAACTATACTCAAAACTCAATAAAGAAGTATGAAAACAAACCTTAGAATGACTGTATTAAGTAATTTTTTTCACTCAATTAAATAAATAATAAACCTTGAAATTAAATCTAGCAATAAGCACAGACTTTCTAAATAGAAATTTTTTTTGAAAATAGTTATTGAAGCTAGAATTACATTAGTATTTGAATTCAGATTTATTGAAATATAAATTTTAAAAGTTGAAAACACATACATATCCATAAACGGTTATAGTGTTTTAGTAATTTAGCCTTATATTTTGGGGTATAACTTCTTATTAAGCTTATGAAAATTATTTATTTTTCTCACATTATGGTAACTGGATAACTTTCAAACATGATGTACTTCATTTAATGACCATCAAAAATATATTTTGTCATTCAATAAGTTTATGAAGATTATTCCTTCTCAGTTAATTTGCCAGAATAAATAAAAATTCTATGCTAAATATAAAGTATGCATGAGAAGTAACTCAAAATATGAGTAAGAATGCTTTCTTTTAAAACACAATTCTTTCATTACATGCCAATTTTGTTTTATGAATGAATTTAATCTAGAAATTAGTATAGTATGTGGTACATCCTTAAGTAATAAATGGTTTAAATATATGATACAATTAAATATATAAATCTGAACTATTTCATCTTAACACCATTTATATAATTTCTGGTAAACACATTAAGTTGAGCCACCTGAAATTGGCAATATCTATTGAAACTTTTATCTACAAAATGGTAAATTCACATGCTTTGACCTAAAAAAAATTTACAGATAGATCATTCTATATGTATTTGTATCTATATGTGTTTTATTTATAATGTGTTTTATTTTTAAATATGACCAATATTAGAATTTTAAAGTTAGTACAAATTTTGTAAGTTTTTAAAAAATACATGCAGGAAGGTGAAGCAAGATGTCTGACCATAGACATTGGTTGATACATTATTTCAGAAAGAAGGAAAAGTTTTAGATGAAAAAATAAAACAATAAAGAAACTGCAGCTGAAGTTTAATTCTGAGTGAAAAGTACCAGAACCTACTGGAGATTCCACAGAAGAAATTGTGGAGCATAACAGGAAGGAGCAAGAATTCAACAGAGATCATCTCCCAAGAAACTTGGAGTCCTGTGGAGAGGGAAAGTGGGGGATTTGCTTTTCTTCCCTTCACACTTCAGACAGATCGCAGGCTCTAGAGCTATTGGAGAGCTTCTTTAGCTACGTTAGCTGCAAAGCTGCTACTGCCAGGAACTGGAGGCCTCTTGAATAAAAGCACTGGTCTGGCAGTCTCTTTGGGGTCACTCTCTATCACCACGGATATGAGCTCAGGCAGTGGGGGCCATACTGTTCTCCACCAGATGTGTGTGTTTGTCCTTCCCAGGGAGCTTCTGCCCTTCAGTTTTTCTGTCCCAGATCCCACCCAAACATTTACCAACTCATTCCCAGACTGTGGCCACAGGGGACCAATAGGTCCTGTGGTAACTGTGTGATCTCAGAGCTTGTACATACTAGGCAGCCTACCTTTAGGGGAGCAGGACAAAGGGGGCCTTTTCCTCCCCTTTTCTGCCCACCACTACTGAGTGTCATGAGTACACCAAGGGATGATTGTGGGCTCTCAGGAGTGGCCACTTATCCTCTGTGGAGGCTCTCACAGAGAATGGAGCTCACATTTTTCCTCTTAAAATCTGCAGCAGACAAAGATGAGCTCAGACTTTGAAGGTCCTGACTGCCAGCACTTCCCATTGCTGCCCAATGGCTACCCCACCGAGTAGGGCATACTCAGAAGTGAAGAAACATTTAGCCTACTTGAGCACTCCAGGGTCCACTGGGTACCAGTAGCTTTACCCTGGCAGGGTCAGGGATTGAACTTGGGGGACTGGTGGACAGGTTGCAGGCTAGATCCCTAATCCCAGGACTTGTGTTGCTTGGGAGCACAGAGGGAGATTTGTGAACTAATCTTGGGAGGCTAAGAAGCCCAGGTGGACAGAACTGACAAGAAAGTGTGATGTGGGCCCGGCTGTAGTAGAGCACCCTTTGCCACACAGGAAAGCTGCATTTTTGGTCAGTGGTAGGATCTTGGTAAGGGAAGCTTTCAGCTTGTTGTATCAATCCTGTTGAGTTAAGCTAATTTGGGCAACTACTTGTAGCCAGACACTGGAAAGAGATCCATGGGGACAGAAAGGAGGGGGAAGAGTGAAATCTACTCCTGACAACTGGACTGTGAATCCCAGATATTCCTACCACAAGAATAGACTCTCTTGTTGGGGATGCTTCAGTGTCTCCCCTGGTGTTTCTCCACAGTGGACTGGCAGCTGACCTTTAGCCTCTCCTGAGAAAACACTTCTGGTTGTGTTTGTGGAACCTCACTTCCACCCACTCCTGCTGTGGTGGAGAATAAAGAGTCCTCAAGGGTACCACCCAATGCCTGGGACATTGGAGTGTGTCTCCTGATTTACTATAGCCAGCCACAGGTCCCTTAAAATAATACTGTGCCTGGCTCTTACCTGTAAGTGGCCCCTACTGGTAGTCAAGACAAATTGTAGAGCCCATTACAGCATTTACTCACTCAATCATCCAGAGCATGGCTGGCTCTTATCCATAAGCACCACTACTATCTCAGAGATTAAATTAGGTATCCCAATATAATTCATCCTGTTAAGAAGACCACGGAGCTAGGGAAAGAGAAAGGATTTCAAGGGTTCTACTTTTCTTTATCAACAAGAGACAGAGAATCTGCCCATGCACATAGTACATCACCACTACAACCTCCCTATATGTAGTAACTAGCAATTGACAATGCTACCACACTAAGGATTTCTATAACCAAGGTATCCATCCAGAAACTAGATCTTTATCAACATACCCACAGACAAAACAAAAGGTCCTTCTTACCCAACATATTCTATAGGCACTCTTGTAAGAGTGAAGGGGTGAAAAAAGCCTCAACTAAACAGAAGAAATTCAAAGAGAGGAAGCAATATCTGTTCCAAATGAGCAGGAATCAGCTTCAGACCTCCAAAGTATTAAAAAAACAGATTAAATGGACACCACCAAAGGAGCACACCAGCACTCTGGTAATAGGTCCCTGTGAAAATAAAAATTCAGAAAGGACAGATAAATAATTCTAAACATAGATTATAAGGAAGCTCAATGAGATTTAAGTAAAAATTAAAAAACACAACTGAAAGAGACAAGAAACACATTTCAGGAATTGAAATACAAATTTACTATAGATTTAGATATGTTTTTAAAAACCCAAATAAACTTCTGGAAATGGAAAATTCTTTTAGAATTTTTCTAGACCAAGCAGAAGAATGAATTTCATAGCTTAAAGACAACACTATTAAATTAACCCAGTCAAAAATGAACAAAAAAGAATCAATAGGAACAAACAAATTCTACGAGAAAGATGAGATTATGCAAACTAGTCAAATATAAGAATTATAGGCATTCCTGAGGGTGAAGAAGAAAAAGTAAATGCCCTGGAATTTCTGTTTAATGTAATAATCGAGGAGAAGGAAAAACTCCCTGGTCTTGCTAGAGATTTAGACATCCAGATCCAAGAAGCTCAATGAGCACCTGGGAAATTTATTGCAAGAAGAAAATCACCAAGACATGTAGTTATCAGACTTACCAAAGTCATCATGAAGGAGGAACTCCTATGAACTGTGAGGAGAAAACATCAAGTAACTTACAAAAGAACATTCCTTAGACTAATAGCAGAATTTTCAAGAGAAAATTCGCAAGCCAGAAAGGAATGAGAACTGATCTTTAGTCTATTTGACCAGAATTTGCCTATTTTGAATTTTGCACTCTGCTAAACTAAGTTTCATAAATGAAGTAGAAAAATAAACTCTTGGGTGGTGCCTGTGGCTCAAAGGAGTAGGATGCTGGCTCCATATACTGGAGGTGGCAGTTCAAACCCAGCCCTGGCCAATAAATAAATAAATAAATAAATAAAATAAAAATAAAAGTAGAAAAGAAAAATAAACTCTCTCCCAGAGAAGCAAACACTAAAGGCATCTGTCACTACTTGATCCACCCTATGGGAACTGCTCAAAAGTACATTATACATACAATAGCACAATAGATACCAACTAGTGTACAAACATCTAAAAGTTATAGCTCCCGATGCTTATGAAATATTAGCATGAGAGGGACAACAAAACAATAAGGGGCCATCCCCATGTTGAACTGACCACCATCCCACACATTAATACCAACACTCACTGTGAATATTCTAAATGCTTTATTGAAAAGAAAGTCTGAATGCCTCACTTAAAAGACTAGACTGGATAAATGGATGGAAAACCACAACCCAAGCATTTGATTTCTCCAAGAAACATACCTAAACCACAAGGACTCACACAGATTGAAGGTAACGGGATGGAAAAAAATGTATTCCACCCAATGGAAACCAAAAGTGAGCAGGTGTAGCCATTCTCATTATCAGATAATAGGCTTTAATAAACCATGGTAATCAAGACAACCATGGTCATTATACAATGGTAAAAAGAGTAATTCAACAAAAAGACCTAAGAATCCTAAATATTACTTAGTTGGACTTTATTCAGGCAAATATAGCCACTACTTATATGCTTTCCTAAGGACTATATCTATGACATCCTTGGCTAAAATCAAACCAAGGCACATATACACACAGACATGGAGCATTTCTCTCTTCCTCTTTCTCGCTTTCTCTTTCCCTCTCCCTCTCTCTTTCTTACTTCTTTATCAGTAAGCCATTTGTCTTACGAAAAAAACTGTTCAGCTGGTTCTGTCTTCATTTCCAGGAACAGGCATAGAAGTTTAGATCATTCTGCTGGTTCTCAGTATTACTTAGCTGACACACATACACAACCACACACACACACACACCCCCAAAATTTATGCTTTGTCACAAAGTTGTTTAGCACAGGGGTAGAAAACTATTTTGGTTTTATCTTAATCTCATAATCCAAAAATAACACTAATAAATTGATTTTTTTCACTTCTCATATTTGCCTTTGCATAAATATATGTATATGTTTTCATATAATTGTCATAATTCCATATATAAAATATGCATTGAATATGTCATTCTATTAACCGAGTTATTTTCTTTATTCTTAAATATTCCTACAGGTACACTATTTTGGTGTATAGAGTTATTGAATAGCTAGGAATGTACAATGATTTATTTTATCAGACCTCTTTTATTAGATATTTAGTTTGGTTCAACATTTGGGTGCTATAAATAATGCTGTAATGAGCATCTATGAACATAAAACTTTGACCTCACCTCTCATTATCTCCTTGGTAGAGATTTCTAGAAATAAAATGCATTGCCAAAGAATGTCCATCTCTATTTAATATAAAATTGTGAGTGAAATTATTTGTGATTTTACCATGATCACAGTTTCAATCTGCTTATAATTTTTGAGAATATCATATGACAGATATTATTCCAGCCTGCAAATAATTTATACATTTTAACCCTGTGGTTTTTTATTGCAGAAGAAAAGCATGGACTAATTTTCTTTAAAAACTGATTACTCAGACTTACCTATGTCTCTCAGTAAAAAAATACCAAATGTTTCATATTAAGCACTTCATCCTTCCACTTACTGAGGCTTTGGGTATTTTTTTATTGCTGTTTTTTACTTTGTAAAATATTCTGATTCATTATGAATCCAAAAAGCCCTGATACTCGTCACCAAAGCCAAGGCGTTACAGCTAATGCCAACTCAAATAATTGTATATGTCCTGCTTTCTTTCCATCAGTGTCATTAGGGAATGTTACTCACTTCTTCCGTGGAGATGATGCTTTAATGATACTTTTAGACAAGTTTTGAAAATCAGGCTGTATTTTACCACAAAAGGTTTATGACAATCTCAGCTCAGCTTAGAAAACCTGCAAAGTAAGTGTGTTTCCTAAAACTTTCCTAAAACTTCTTTCCACTTTATGGGCAGTGCTCAAGAACAACACCCAGGTGTAAACCATACATCATAATACGAGGTTGGACAATGAAGATACCAGACTCACCCTAGAAAAACTGCTACATACCTTGCTGAATATCACCACAGTCATCTCTGAGGTCCTCCCCTTGGGAAGCTCTGCATTGATATCAGCACCGAGTTCAACCTTCACAGCAATTTTGGAACTTTTTATCTGGATGGCCATTAGACCTGTTGTCATATGAAGTCTATAGTCACAAACTCAATCTAGAAAAAGTGGTACATATCTCATTGCTCAATATTACTCTGGTCACCAGATGGCTGAGGGGAGTACTTCAAAGGTAAATATAATGATATTCAGCAATAAGGTATGTTGCACTTTTTCTATGATGTGTTTATCAACTTAATTGTCCAACTTCATATGTCATTACTAGAAGCATTCTGATGCCTTAGCTGAGTAACTATTTCAGTGAAACTGAATTAATACATGTGTTGGAAATATTTTTTTCTAAATATACCCCAAATCAATGTTGACTAATAATTTGAGTAGTTTTCAATTTACACATATGAGCAAAATAGTGATCTCAATGGTTATTACAAAACAAAATCCTTATATACCTTTGGTAAAGAAAACTTTACTCAGCCACTTTCATGGTCTGAAATATAAGTGTGCTTTTGGTTCTGGTCTGTGTCATCAATGACTAAAGAAATATCAGAGAACACAAATTACTGGAAACTTTTATTATTTGTAGCTTTCAGTGGTGATGATTTCCAGGCTTATCATTTCAAACAAATCATTTGCCTAACACCATTGTATTTTAATGAGACTGGAAGAAGAGTTTTTCTTCCAGCTGGAGCTCAAATGTTTTATTTTATCATGCAAAATAATAATTTGTTGGCATACATCTGACATCTAATTGTGAGACATTTATGTGGTATCTCACACATATTGCTATTTGGCTTTTGTAAAATAGTTTTGCATATTTTATGCAAATGTAATATTCCCTTGTTCTTAAAAATAGATGGCACATATCTAATTAAGTAAAATTCTATTACAGAGTAAATTCAGATAGGCTAATGTTATTTAAAGTGAATACTCACAAGTTTTTTTTTTTTCTGTTTTAAGCTGGAAGGCTGATTCTCAAAGAATAATTTTGGATGACAAGTTTTACTATAACCAGATTGACTGGTTTCTACAGAATATGTCATTCCTAGAAAGTGAAATGGTCATTTATAGAAATCACATAACATAATGCTTAAAAAGATGCACATGCCATTTTACTTTAAATATATTTTGTGTATTAAATTTAAGATATATGTAAAATTGGTAAAGGTAAATATAATAGACCAAAGCTGTTAATAGTGAGGTTTCCAAAGTCAAAATTCTTGGGTTTGAATCACAGATTTACCAGCTAGTTACTTGGGCAAGTTCTTAACTTCTCTAAGCCTCAGTTTTCTTACCTGAAAAATTATTATAAGTGCAGATATCTTGTAATTTATGTAAAACAGAATAGTGCTTAGCGTCTAATAACCTTCAAAATAATAATGTCACATTGGTAGTACCTTATTTTGAGAAGTTGCATATCTACTTATTAGTTATTATTTCTTGAAGATCCACTGTATGCAAAGTACTTTGTATAAATGTCAGCAATTTGAAAAGATACATTGAAAAAGCAAATTGTGAATAGTGAAGATAGAAAAAGGTAGCAGGAAAAAAAACATAGTCACAGTAAGTAAATGGATAAAGTTATTATATAGAAATTGACAATAAAAGCAAAAATCATAATTAGCTAATAGATTTATTTGACATGAACAAATAAAGAAACAAACTTAAAAAAGTAAACTTGCTAAGCTCACAAGCATGGAAAGAATAAAATGATAGCATTAGTGTTTTGAAAAGAACTATTTGTTCAGGCAGGTAATATCTTTTAAAGACTCGTATATGGGGATCAGCCAAAAGAAAATTCGATCAAATAAATTAGAGACCTTGTAAATTCTATTTTTAAAATTTTGTTTTGGACACACTAAAACCAAGCTTTTGGCCTGTTCTTAGATGAATGGCACTGCTTTGAAATAATTTCTTTACTCCGAAACAGCCTGAAAATAGGTGAATAATTTTCAAGCTGTTTCTTTGAGGTTAGAGTTTCAGACCTTGTTTGGTAAATGGAGTAGATTTGATAGATGTATGACCACATCAATACTGGTAACCAGTGGAAACCTACCTAAGTCTGTGTATCTCATTTGGTTTTCACAAAGATCCAGTAAGGGCACGTCTATCCTTATTTTATTGTCAAGGAAACAGACTTATTTTCTTCATGTCCTTAATGACTCCCAGCTCGTCAGCGGCCAATGAAGTCATTTCAAGTTCTGCCTGACTTCTAAGTTCATCATTCTCTCTAGTAATCGCACTGTCCTGATAGAGCTCACAGGAGAGAAGTCAGGCAGGATGGAAATCATAAGGGTTAGAAAGCAGCGGGAAATGGTGAAGATCTCAAAAACACCATTCATTTGAAACAGATTCATAAAGGAAAAAAAGCAGGCAATGGCGTATTTGTTTTCAAACTCTAAGGAGAGAAATTGAGCACTAAAAGGAAAAAAAGTGCAGGTTTTTGTACAGAAGTACAAGGTATTTTTGTAATTCTACACTTTAATACACCAAAAGGGTAAGCTCCACTGATGCTAATTAAAATTTAGGAGGAAATTCTATTCTACAAAGATGGAGTATAAACGATTATCTATTCTTATTTATCTTCGTTTGGATGCTTCTGAATTGATTCAAACATACAATCCCCTATAAGAATCAATGAGATTTTATATCCAGAGCAAATTATAGATTGTACTGATCAAAACGAGAAATGTGCTCCCTATTTAAGGATGCTTTTCAAAATATGTCTTTATAAAAATAAAATAGAAATCCTCATAAAAGTAAAATACTAGCAGGATTTCCTCATAGGGTCCTCACCAGAGCACTCTTCTGTTGTTTCTTGTACTTATTTTGAAAAATATGTCTTTTGGTTTCATCCAGATTTCTTATCCATTAGATTTGAAAGATGTTTAAGTGAGTGTGATTTAAAGAAGAAATTGCTAGAGAAATTAATCAAAGCTTTCACAATACACCTTACTTTGGAGTTTTTGAAAACAACAGCAGAGCCAGGCAACAGCAGCCTGAATCAGCAAGAATAATTCTTTTCCCGCAGTTCAACTTAAAAAGCTTTTCATCTGAATGGTTCTACCTGATCCTCAAAATAACTCCAAGTTAAAGAAATATCACTTTCTCCTTTAATTTTCTCTCATGATGAGCTCATTCACTGATTTTTAAACTAAATTACGTTATCCTCTTGGGATAAAGTTAACTTTTCCAGGGTGTACTTTGTTTTAAAAAGTATGCATTCTTTATCCTCTTGTGCAATAATTGGGTAAACTTGCTTCATATTAGGGCTATATACATTGGATGTTTTTGCTACTTTTAATACATGAAGGAAATGGAGTTTGTGCAACATGACCCAGCTATTGAAGTATAATTATGCCTGTTTTAAACCTGCTCAGTTGGCTGTACCTTTCTGAATAAATAATAGAACCGATTCCATAAGGGACTAACTTATTATCATCTTGTCTGAATGTTGAAAATCATGCAGTAAAACAAAACCAAGGTCAAAGTTGATCATGTTCCTTCAAATTGATGAGTATAAAATTATTTAGATAATGAACCTGTAAACCCAAACTTTATAACTACCATGAGACATAATATTAAATCTCTTCCACTCTCAGTCTAACCATTAGCTAACACATACACACTTACTTCTGATTTCAAAAGTAATAGTTGAATTCAAACCACATTTTATTGACAGTCTGTGTTATCTGTTCAACATTTTTAAAGCAACACATTTTATTCAATTCTACAGGGAGTGATTCAGTTGGAAAAAGAACTAGCCAACCTTGGTGGGGTTTGTGCAGCAGCTTTGATGAAAAAGGATCTAGCGCTTCCTGTTGGTAAGTGTGGTCAAGTATTAGGTGTTGATACATATTTTTTAATCTTAAGAATAGAATATGTTTATTATAAAATATCTGAAAGTAAAGGTACAAAATAATCACATGTACTCTTGAACAATAATTGCTTAATATGCTGATAGCTTGGGTTTGGTTAAATGGGAACTGAAGTGTATCCTCTAGTCTTCATTTATGCGTTCATTCATACCTATATCCTCCTAATGCATGTACATGCTATGTGCCAGGCATTTGAGTTAACCATTGGATACATAGTATGGATCAAAAGTTTCTAAAATATCCCAGTGTAAATATCAGGTACACAATTGGATATTAATTGTCTGCAGCTCAGGGGACAAATCTGTAGAAATGTCATTTGAACAGTTGTTATTTAAAGACATGGACCATATGGAAGGAAAGCTAGAGAATATACATGAGAAAGAGAAGATAGCTCACAATAAAAGCTGGGACTGGCCAACATTTCAAAGACAAGAAGAATAGAAAGAGAGCAGAATAGGAAGAAACAGTTGCCAGTGAGACTGAAGGAACAACCAGAGAAGCAGAGGAAAACTGGAGAGCACATGGGATTTTTATATACTACAAGAAATCAATGAAAATCTCTCAATGGATTTTCACGTTGGCTATCTATATAAGCAATAAGAAATGTATTAGTAAAATGAGAGAAACATGAGAACTTTCGGAATGGATTGAGAGAGAATAAAAGGCAAGAAGGGAGTCAGTTTGAATGTAGGTAGCTCTTTAGAAGGTGTCCGTGTAGAACCGAACAAAGAGAGGAGGCAAAGGCAGAAATGGGGCCTAGAATTCTAATGGAGCAAATTTGTATGATATGTAGATTAATTTATAATTGAGAGGGTAAAGATGAAAATAAAAATGCTTACTAATTTTATATTTATATATGGTTTAATATATTATTTTCACATTATTTGGGACTAAAAGATAATATTATTATATTTCCCTAATTCTAACCCCATCTGTTTCTTCTAAGCCTGCCATTCCTACTCTATCCTTTCTTCTCTTCTCTTTTCTCTACGTTTTCCTTCTTTCTCTGTTCCCTTTTCTCTTCTTGGTACCTTTCATTCTTCTCAACTCCTTTCCCCCTATGTAATATTGGTATGTATTGTATGTGGAAAAAAGAGACCTTGTGTTCTTCTTATCTCAGGAAAATTAGTAGCAACCTCTTTGGAGGAAATTTGCCAATAACTGTTAAAATTTTACATGTATATACTTTTTGACATATCAGTTCTTTATGTGTACTTGAACAAATGCTCAAAAAAAGGTTGAAGGATAAATTAATACAGCAGTGCTTTTGATTGTAAAACCTAGAAGCAACCACAGTAACTGTCAGTTGAAAAATGGTGAAAATAAGTAATGGCACATCTGTCTATTCAGTGACAGTCTGTAAACTTATCCAAATTATAGAAAATGAGAAAAACAAGTTGTGTATCTTATCTCATGTATGTACAGACATAACATATGTGTTTATATGTGTTTACATTTACACACACACGTGCATGTATAACTTAAACACAGAGTTCCTAGGACAGCACATAAGAAACCATCAACACAGTTAACACTGGGTGTCTTTGCGAGGGATGTGGCACTGGTTAAAGAGGTGGACATTTTTTTGTTTTACACTTCTGTATCATTTGAATATTTCCCCTTGAAGAAATATTGCCTTGTTAGTAACATTTTGTAATTAAATTATGAAAGACAAGTCAGTAAAGTGTTTTATATTAGTAAAGAAGAAAGGAGCTAAAGGATATAGTCACTTATTATTTTTTTGTATGCGACTTACTTTTGTTTACTAATGGTCTATCTTTTCTATAAGGCAACTAAACTGTAAGGTTTACATTTGGAATAATTAGTTTCTTCTCTTTTTTTTTCTTTCTCATTCTAAATACACTAAATTTAGAAAGTACACATTTATACACATAAATATAATATTTATCTTTGGCAAATCACCCAGTGGGAGTTTTTTGAGTATTACCTTGAGGATTATAGCTTTTAGTCTCGCTGAAAATAATTGATGTATTAAAATGTGTATCACTGGAGTTTTTCTAGAATGATAAATCTTTTCAATGTGCAATAGCAGACTTGTAAGAAAGATATAATAAATGTGAAAGACTACAAAGTTAAACTAGATATTGACATATTTTATTATTTACTTAAAATATGTTATTTGCACAACAGGTAATGAGTTAGAGGAAGATCTTGAAATTCTTGAAGAGGCTGCATTGCAGGTATTGTCCCAACCATTTTAAAAATAACCTTTGTACATTAACATAAAAGTAGTGTTTTCACTCATATCAACATTATTTTTCTTGAACATAGGATTTGTTCATTAATTATTTTGTTCTCTCGTTGGCAGTTACAGAGCAATGCATAATTGCTTCCCTTAGTGGTAGGAGACCATGTGAGCCCTTGTTCTACCGTGTGGTGATATTGACTGTGGAGTTAGATAAAAGTCATATCTAAGAGACAGAAAAGCAAACCAAGTTTCAAGGGTGCAGGGGAATGCTTTGCAGAACTGTGGACATTTAAATTGCATCTTGAAAGAAATTTTATTTTACCAGTGAGAAAAAGGAGAAGGACATTTCAAAAAGGAAACTAGAGATTTATGGTTGTATTATAGATTTTGATAGGAAGTGGCAAAGACGAGGTAGGTACAGTTGTGAGTTTAGACTGTGATTTGTATGTTTAGATTTATATGTCATACTAAGTGGTTAGAATCAGTTGCCCGTAGGCATTTGGGAGCCATCAGTTTGTTGTTTTTATTATTGATTGCTTTACTTTTTTGTTTAGACATTAATTAACTAGCACATTTGGCACTGAAGTGGAAATACATGAGTATTATATTTCAGTGAAGTGCTCTCTATCAGTCCAATATTTTATTATTCAAAATTGCTAGACTGTGTTTTCTTCAACAGTCTTAATTTATCTAGCTAGAAATCTTTAATAGGATGGAAATATCAGAATGCATTTTTCAAACTATAGTACCTACTTAAACAGTTCATTGAACACCAATGCATACTGTATACTGAGACCATCAATGATGGGAAAATTTTACATATCAAGCAGAGCGAAGATAAAAGTTGAGATGCCCTCAGTTGGATCAGTGGTACCCAGACTAGGTAGGGTTGATAAAATAAATTTTAGTTGAAAATACTCTTTAAGAATGTTCTATTTCTTATCAACAACATCTTATAAAATAAAGGACATTTTCATAGCCCAAAATAGAAAGGTAATATTCTTAAAATGAAAGACTATAATGTCTTCAGTTTTTCTCATTTCGCTGTGGACCAGATAACACTGAGACCACATTTAGAAAGCACTGATTTAATTCATACTTATTTTTTGAGCTACGTGCATGTAGTTACTAATAGTAATTTAAATAATAGCTACAGAACACTGCATAGTATATATTATCTTTAATATTATTTCTTTATTTTTATAATTAAACTTTGAAGTCAGTCTTATGTCTTCATTAATGACAATTTATAATGGCTGACATTCAGCTCACAAGTTCAGAGAAGCCATGTGATTCAGTTGGAAGATAAAGGCTAATACCCACATCTTCTTATTGATATGTCCTAGTGCTTACATTTTATTTATTTCTTCAGAGGAATTGATCAAAGCAGTAATAATAAAAACATTTATTTAATCTTTATCAAGCACTATTCTAAATATTTTGTGTATTTTTAACTCCTCACAATAACTCTATGTACTCGAGATTCCTGTCTTCATTTATAGGTGGGAAACTTGAGGCATAGACCATTTAGATGCCTTGCTTAGGATCACACAGCCCCTAAGCATCTAGGCTGGAATTTGGTATCTGGCAGTTTAGTGACCAAAGTCCGTGATTTTGACTACTGTGCTCTAGTAGTAAATTGCCATAGTATTATTAATAATGTTAAGAAACTTAGATATTTACCGTGTTTATGTTCAAGAAATGCCTAAAACCTGAATTTATTAGGCAATGTAGTGTGTATTTTGCATGTGCTGTTTAATTTAAATTTTAAATTAACCAGATGAAAGAGATATTATTTGATCTATCAATTTATACATTTTACAGATTAAGGGATGGTAACTTGTTAGCCCAAACATATAAAGCAAATAATTTGTCCAAAACAAGGATTTGAACTTAAATCTGTTAGAGTCTAAAGATCATGATTTTTTTAAATTGCATAAGTTATTAGAATGGCTAAGTTACTATTGTATAAATTTGATAGTATTAGAAATATAATCTTATTCTATGAAAAAAAAATTTGAAATTTATTATGTAGTCATTAAAAGTTTCTAGAGTTTGAGCATTTAAAGTGGTCTTTCCAAACACATAAGGTTTGCTTGTCAGGTAGGTTTAAACTAAAATTTCACTTTTATCTGCCCTTTTCTTTTTTTTTTTTTTTTTGGTTAGGGATTCTTTGAGGGTACAATGAACCAAGTTCCATTGATTGCATTTGTTAGATAAAGTCCCTCTTATAATTGTGTCCCACCCCCAAAAGGTGTGTCACATACCATGACTCCTCATCCCCTTCCGTCCTTCCCTCTCTCTTCTCTTCCCTTCCCCTACCTCCTTCCTCCTTCCTTCTTTCTGCTCTTATCTTCCTCCATCCCCACCACGTACTAAGTCACTTATTGTGCTCATATCAAAATTGAGTACATAGGATTCTTGCTTCTCCATTCTTGTGATGCTTTGCTAAGAAGAATGTGTTCTATTTCCACTGAGGTTAATACAAAAGATGTAAAGTCTCTCATCTTTTTTAATGGCTGAATAGTATTCCATAGTATACATGTACCACAGCTTGTTAATCCATTCCCGGGTTGGTGGGCATTTAAACTGCTTCAATATTTGGGCAATTGTAAGTTGAGCTGTAATAAACAGTGGAGTGCAAATGTCCTTATGATAAAATGATTTTTTTTCTTCTGGGTAGATGCCCAGTAATGGGATTAAAGGATCAAATGGGAGGTCTAGTTTGAGTTCTTTGAGGAAGTTCTACTTCCTTCCAAAAAGGTTGTATTAGTTTCCAGTCCCACCAGCAGTGTAAAAGTGTTCCCTTCTCTCCACATCCACGCCAGCATTTGCAGTTTTGAGATTTTGTGATGTGAGCCATTCTTGCTGGAGTTAGATGTTATCTCAGGGTGGTTTTGATTTGCATTAGATATATGCAATAATTAGGGATAGTGAGCGTTTTTCATTTGTTTTTTAGCCATTCGTCTGTTGTTAGAGAAGATTCTATTCGTCTCTCTTGCCCATTGATATAAGGGATCGTTGGCTTTTTTCATGTTGTTCTCTGTAAATCCTAGTTATCAAGCATTTGTCCGATTCAAAATAGCAAATATCCTTTCCCATTGTATAGGTTATGTGTTTGCTTTGGTGTTGTCTCCTTAGCTGTACAGAAGCTTTATGTTCAGTCACAGTCAGGTTTCAGCCCACTTTTTGCTTAAATCAGGACTTTGGTACTCACCGATTCTGAAGAACAGACATGACTTACCTGTCATAACTGCTCATAAGAGAGACTTAAAAAGAGGGAGTCATCCAAGGTTGCCAACAGAAGGGAGCCCTGACCCTGCCAAATGGGGATGTAACATGTAGAGGGCTGGTGTGGGAGGAGATGCACTATTTTATTTAGCATGCAGATCTCTGATCAGTGATGAAATTTTTTTTTGTAATTTCGTAGTTTTTAATTATTATGGGAAGATAATAGTAATGTCTCTTTACAGGGTACATGCTGTGTTTTGATACACGGGTACAATGTAAACTGACCAAATCAGGATAATTGAGTTATTCATCACTTCAGGCTTTTATCATTTCTTTGTGTTAGGAACATTCCAATTCTCTCTTAGTTATTTGTTTATAGTTACTTTGTTGTGCTATCAAATATTGTTCTGTCCAACTATATTTTTTGCACCCAGCAGGTGGTAACCGTCATTCTACTCTCTGTCTCCATGAAATCTATTGTTTCTAAAAATTAGCTCCCACATACATATAAGTGAGAATATATAAGATTTTTCCTTATGTGCTTAGCTTATTTCATTTACCTTAATATTCTCTAATTCCATCCATGTTCCTGAAATGACAGGATTTCATTGTTTTTTGTAGCTATATAATACTCCACTTTATTTTTTATCCATTCATCTGCTGATGGTCACTTAGGTTGATTCCACATCTTGGCTATTGTGACTAGTACTGCAGTAAATATGGGAGTACAGATATCTTTTTGATAAACTGAATTCCTCTCCTTTGCTATATGCCCAGCAATGGGATTTTGGGGTCATAATGGTAGTTCTATTTTCAGTTTTTTGAGGAACCTCCATAGTGATTGTACTAATTTACATTCCCATCAACAGTTTATTAGGGCTCCCCTTTCTCCACATCCTCACCAGCATCCATTATTGCCTGAGTTTTGAATAAAGCCATTTTAAGTGGAGTGAGACGTTATTTCATAGTAGTTTTGGTTTTCATTTTTCCAGTGACTAATGAAGCTGAGCATTTCATATAACTAATAGCCATTTGTATGGCTTCTTTGGGGAAATGTCTATTCAGATCCTTTGCCCATTTTTAATTGGATTATTTGATTTTTTTCCTATGGAGTTGTAGCTCCATATATATTCTAGTTATTAATACTTTGTCAGACAGGCAGTTTGCAAATATTTTCTTCCATTCCGTGAGTTGTCTCTTCCCTTTGTTGATTGTTCCCTTTGCTATGAAGAAACGTCTCATCTTGATGTGATCCCATTTGTCCAATTTATTGTGGTTACCTGTGCTTTGAGGGTATTAGTTAAGAAATTCTTGGGCAGATCAATGTCCTGAAGCATGTCCCAAATATTTTCTTGTAGATATAAGTCTTTAATCTATTTTTTTTATAATTTTATTGAATCATAATTCTGTACATTGGTGCAATCATAGGGCACGATTCATATACATTCAGAAGTGTTTTGATCGTACTGTTACAGATAGCCTTCATGGCATTTTCTTGATCACTATATAAAGACATTGATACTCTACATTTAATAAGTTTCCAGTACCCTGCTAAGATGCACCGTAGGTGTGTTCCCACCAATTGCCCTCCCTCCACCCATACTCCCCCCTCCCCTCCCCTCCCTTTCCCCTTTCCCTGTATTCCTGTGCTATAATTGGGTTATATACCCTTCATATGAAAACTATAAATTAGCTTCATAGTAGGGCTGAGTACATTGGATACTTTTTCTTCCATTCTTGAGATACTTTGCTAAGAAGAACATGTTCCAGCTCCATTTGTTTTCTGGGTTGGCTCCACGTGCAGCCAACAGTGCCAGGATCCTTGACCAGACTTAGCGCTGACATTTATTGCTTTTCCTTGGCCAAGATTGAGGCAAATGATCAGAGACAAGAGTTTGCTAACTCAGCTCTCCCTTTTGTCAAGGATGGGGTAAGGATTGCAGGAAAGGGCGAGCGTCTCTCCCCCGTCCCGTGGTTAGAAGGAGGCTCAGCAGACCCGTCTCCCAGCACCCTCTCCGTCTCCTTTCTGACGAAGTGCCTTTCTCTTCTAAGTGTGGGTTTACGACCAAAATGTAATTTTGGGAGAAACGTTCCAATGCTTTATACTTTAAAAAAATTGGTGGAGAACAGAAACGAAGCCTCCCACAGTGCCCAGTGCTGGCCCCATGCAGGTCAGCCTCCCACAGTGCCCTCTGCCCAGTGCTGGCCCCATGCAGGTCAGCCTCCCACAGTGCCCTCTGCCCAGTGCTGGCCCCATGCAGGTCAGCCTCCCACGGTGCCCTCTGCCCAGTGCTGGCCCCAT
>CAUYON010050490.1:0-53048 GCA_963573935.1 Arctocebus calabarensis
TGTGGCGGGTGCCTGTGGTCCCAGCTACTTGGGAGGTGGAGGCAAGAGACTCACTTGAGCCCAGGAATTGGAGGTTGCTGTGAGCTGTGATGCCACAGCACTCTATCCAGGGTGACAGCTTGAGGCTCTGTCTCAAAAAAAAAAAAAAAAATTGTACTGCTTCTTTGAAATACAACTTTGGAATTGAAATCATATTTAATGTCTTAATTGTTTTATCTGTGGGGTAAGTCATGACCCTTGACCCCCAATTTGGGAGAGACATTCTGTTGTTATATGAGCAACAAAATTAGGTATCAATAAGTGTGTGTCTGGTCCAATATACACTAGTAATGGTGGTGTTTTCTTTATATTTTCTTCTAGTTCATGCAAGATGCGTCAGATGTGATGCAGCTGTTGTTAAAGACCCAGACAGATTTCAATGATATGGAGGATGACGACCCTCAGGTAAGCAGTCTTAATGCATTTGCCTTGGTGCATTATTGAGTCATCACAGCACAAGTTAAATACACTTGAGATGCTTTCAAACATTCTTCTCTGGCTTTCCATCTACTTTTCAAACTTTTTTTTTTTTTTTTTTTTTTTTGCAGTCTGTTATAAACTGTTTCCACTTTATCTGATTCAAGTTGTGGTGCTCATAGGTTGTGCCCTAAGCTTTCTTATCTTCTCACTTCCCTGGCGGAGTCATCCACAGCCATGGCTTCAGCTTTCCTTGGTATGCTTGTGACTTCCAGATCTTCTTGTAGCATTCAAGGTCCACTTACCAACCGCTTAACTAGATGTGTCCATCTGGGTGTCTCACCCTTTGGAGGCTGCACCCTTCCCACGGAAGAAATAAAGAAATCTGGCAATCTCAGGATACACCGGTCTCTCCTCTCTCTGCCTACGAGCAGTCAACATTCTATTAGCTTAGAAAGAAGTGCCCTCCACCCCACCCCTCAAACACACCTAACCCCTGCTCATAGTTCTCGGCCTTTGCAAGACTTTCCTGATCAGCATAGTTCTAATGGTGGACAGTTAACAACACTGTTGTAACATTATAAATGTCTGTCATAATCTCAGTGGTATTCCCAACAAGGCACTCAATAAATTAAATTAGATTTTGACTTTGCACAGCCACTGTAATTATTTCCACTGCTTAAGTAGGAAACCATGCCATTCTACAAAGAAAGCATTTGCATTGTTTTGCTTTCTTTGCAAAATGGTATACAAATACACGTGTATGTTTATATGGATAGGGGTAAAGGCTGGAGGCTAACTGGGGAGGCTGCAAGCACTGTAAGCTGTGGGAAAGTGGTAAGGACAAGACCTTTTTTTGTCCTTTTGTACCAGCGTATGGTACAATGCATGATAGATGGTAAACACCCAATACAGAACTGTAGAATGTAATTTTTACATTTAAAAATGCTAAGTAGACTGCCAGATAAATGTTGGGAGGGTAAAAATCCCTGGATTGTAAGAATTGTTCTCTGTAGGTAATTTGTAGGTGATTAAATCTATAAACATGGCAGTAGTAGAAATCTCTTAAATAAACTCAGCCCCTTAAGCGGAAAATTACAACAGCTTACTGGAAACAAAACATTTTGTTTCTTGGATTTTAATAAATGGCATACCTGGCCGTTGAGATAAAATCTGTCTCTGCCTTCATAAAATTAGTGCTAGAGTTGACATGTTTGGTTTTGCTAAGAGAATAGTATACACTCAACACACGCGCGTGTGCACACACACGCACACACACATAAAGTTTCTTGAAAACAAGAAGAAATAGGTGGTGCTGTAGCTCAATCGGCAGGGCTCTGGCCACATACACCCAGGGTGGCAAGTTCAAACCCAGCCCAGGCCTGCAAAAGGACAACAGCAACCAAAAAATAGCCAGGCATAGGGGCAGGCACCTGTAGTCCCAGCTACTTGAGTGACTGAGGAAAGAGAATTGCTTAATCCCAAGAGTTTGAGGTCACTCTGAGCTATGACACGACAGCACTCTGCCCAAGGGGGCAGCTTGAGTTGCTGTCTCAAAAACAATAAAGAAGAGGCTCGGCGTCTGTGGCTCAACGGGCTAAGGCACCAGCCACGTACGCCTGAGCTGGCAGGTTCAAATCTAGCCCTGGCCCGCCAAACAACAATGATGGCTGCAACCAAAAAATGGCCGGGCATTGTGGCGGGCATCTGTAGTCCCAGCTACTTGGGAGGCGGAGGCAGGAGAATCGCTTGAGCCCAGGAATTGGAGGTTGCTGTGAGCGGTGATGCCACAGCACTCTATCCAGGATGACAGCTTGAGGCTCTTGTCTCACAAAAATAAATAAATAAATAAATAAACAAGAAATAGTCAAAGTCTTAGTCTTTCTCTTTTGCCTCAACCTGCTATCCGTATCCCAGGGTCGAGTTCACAGGGATATCAATACTGATTCTGAATGTTATAAGTATATGACCTTTTAAAATCCCTTGTTGTTTGAATCAGTGCCATAAACTTATCAATAAACCATTGTTTCTGCGAAATAAGAAAATAGGTTCTTTATCATACTGTAATTACCCATTGTTTTAAAATCTATTTTAATTTTAAATTTCTTCCCAGATCTCTTACATGATCTCAGCATGGGCCAGAATGTGCAAAATCCTTGGAAAAGAATTTCAGCAATATCTTCCAGTGGTTATGGGGCCATTAATGAAGACAGCTTCAATTAAGCCTGAAGTAGCCCTTTTAGATAGTAGGTGTCTTCACAAGGATATATCAGTTGTAATACTTGTTTCTGTTGCTGTTTTTCATATGCATTGTTTTCTTCCCTGTTAATAGCCCAAGACATGGAGAATATGAGTGATGATGATGGTTGGGAATTTGTGAACCTTGGAGATCAGCAGAGTTTTGGTATTAAAACTGCGGGACTAGAAGAAAAATCAACTGCTTGCCAGATGTTGGTGAGAGGGCGCTATTTTTACTAAACTTTTTTTTGCAGCCTCTCATAATACATTTACATTCATTTTGTAGGAATGTTTTTAATAACTGCTAAGGCAATTATTTTGAAGATACAAGGATATTATATTTCTTAAAAAGTAAAATGTAGGAACCTTTTGACCCAACATTCATACTTCTGAATTTCCATTTGTAAAAAATCTTCTGGATTAAACCTTTCTTATCAGTGCCATTTTTAGTAGCAAAAAACAATGAATTGCCCAAACACCTTTTTAGTGGGAAGATGGTTAATAAATTACTGTGCCCTGAGGAATCATACAGCCTTTTCAAAGTATTCAGAATAGAAGCTGCGTGAAGGAAGGATTTTTGTTTCTTCTGTGGTTAATCTGTACTAGATGCTCACAGAATATTTTTTGAGTGAATGAACAGAAACGTGCTGGTGGTATTAAAAGTAAAACTGTTAGGATTTTAGGTGTGTTTAACAAAAAATAAACAGGAAAATCAAACTATTTGGTCATTATCGCTTAGGGTATTGTGATGTATATGCTTTAGGTTTTGAGTTTTCTTTTTGAGCATGTGTTTTAGACAAAAAGTAAAGGATAATATATTTTAAAGGTTGGAGTTAAGAAATTATGTTACGCAAATTGCAGATTTAGCAGTTAAATCTAAATAAAAGTAGTTTAAATTTTATATTTAAAATGTTACTGGGTTCTCTTTATTGCTCTTTAAATACTTAAAAGAGTATTTCAATTTATTCATCTCTTTGGTACTAATACCTATAAATTATAAACATTTTGGAATTTTGTGGGTTGCTTTTGCTTTTTATCAGCTGGACCGCAAATGCAAATAATGGCCTCTTTAAAGAAAATTATTCAGTGTTTTGATGCAGCAGAAAAGAATGAAGAAACAATTGTTTTAAAGATAGCACTTTTTTTTCTCTTTCTCTGTTGAAATTATTTTTAAAAATACAAAATAACATAAACCTATTTGCAGCAGATTACTAAGTAAGTGACATACTACACTAAGCTGGAGTTTCTGGGGTTTTGTATATTTTAGAACTATTTTTCCTCAACTAAGATATATATTTAATATTTTGTTTAGTATATTACTGAATCTTTTGCTAAATTTTCTCACACACAAGAAATGAAAATATGGGCCACGTGTGTGGTGGTTCACGTAACCCTAGCACTGGGGGAGATAAAGGCGGGAAGATCTCTTGAGCTCAGGAGTTTGAGATTAACCTGAGCAAGACCCCATTTCTACTAAAAATAGAGAAAATAAGTTGGGCATTGCGGTGGCACCTACAGTCCCAGCTACTTAGGAGGCTGGGGCAGGAGGATCACTTGAGCTCAGGAGTTTTAGGTTTCTGTGAGCTAGGCTGATGTTATGGGCACTCAAGCCTGGGAAACAGAGTGAGTTTCTGCCTGCAAAAAAGAAGAAGAAAGAATGAAAAATATGAACTGTTCTTATTCTGAATGGCAATTACATGCTACAATCATTTTGTAGCCCTTTCCCTTTAAAATTGTTTTTAGCTAGAAGACTAGTTTGACAGTTCTGCACCCAACTTTAAATGAAGTTCTACTCAAAATACAACGTTGTGTGGTCCTGATGATCTTGCTATTTATTGATACAGTCTCATTTTGTCACCCTCAGTACACTGTCGTGGCATCATAGCTCGCAGCATCCTCAAACTCTTGGGCTCAAGTGATTCTCTTGCCTCAGCCTCCCAAGTAAGGTGGGACTACAGGCACCTGCCACAACGCCCAGCTATTTTGAGACAGGGCCTCACTCTTGGCTCAGGCTGGTTGGGAACTCCCGAGCTCAAGCAGTCCACCCACCTGGGCCTCCAGAGTGCTGGGATTACAGGCATGAGCCATCACACCCTTATTGATGAATATTAATGTCTACAAACCAACATGGATCTTGATTTTTTTTTTTTCCAATACTTTGGTTTCAGGTTTGCTATGCTAAGGAATTAAAGGAAGGCTTTGTGGAGTACACCGAGCAGGTTGTCAAACTGATGGTCCCTTTATTGAAATTTTATTTCCACGATGATATCCTACAACTTTTGAACATAAAACCTGTCTAGATTTAGTAGAATTATTACTTCTTCACCCGTTAGACTTTGTGTTAACTGATGTATACATCAGCATTATTGTGTTAGCACTAATTCTAGTTTAAGATTATAATCTTGGTCCTCTCCTGCCTGTATGTTTTTTCATCTGTGCCAAAAACATGAAAAAGAAAATGTTCCTATTCTCTGTTAGTTTTACATGGCCCACTTAAGGATTTTAGTGATTACTATTTAACTGAATGTTATGTTTTTTCACCTGTGCCAAAAACATGAAAAAGAAAATGTTTCTGTCCTCTGTTAGTTTTACATAGCCCACTTAAGGATTTTAGTGATTACTATTTAACTGAATGTTATGTTTTCTCACCTGTGCCAAAAACATGAAAAAGAAAATGTTTCTGTCCTCTGTTAGTTTTACATGGCCCACTTAAGGATTTTAGTGATTACTATTTAACTGAATATAGTTGCTAGTTTTCCCAAATATCTTTTGGTAATGTTAAGGAAATCAGACCTTTCTTAATAGATTAAAGACCCACTGATAATTAACTTTCTGTATCAAAGAGTATCCTGCATTTCAAATGTAGACAGCACTTTTGGGAAGAATCATCTCTTAGTAATCTTCACATTAAAATGTTTCCTCTTCAACATCATGATAGCTCTAATTAGTAACTACCAGTACATTTTCATGCCTTTATACAGGCGCACACAATTTCGTAGGTGGGTAAAATGAGGACAGTCCCAGAGCGTCATAGAGCCTGGACCCAAACCCAGATCTGTCTGACTCCAAAGCCTCTTCGCTGTAGTATCTCCTGCAGTCTCTTGTAGTGGTGTCCTGTAGGGAAGACAGCTTTGCCCAGCAGAGACTGGCTTCCCAGGAGGCAGAGGATGAAGGAGAACTGCTTTTAAGAGGATGTTATCAAGACTTTATTTTACAAATAGGATTAGAGGCTCTCATCTTAGTCTCATTGAAAAACTGAAAAGGCTAATTCCTCTGGTTTTTCTCAGCAAAATCATAGCTTGAATTGCATTTATTAGAAACCTCTATTACCTGAAGTTTAGGGACACATCTTGTGACATGCTCCAGTAGTCAGCAAGTCCAGCAGTCATTTTGTGTTGGGGGTTACATTGAGCAGTAAGAGGCACTTCACTCTCTGCCTGGGGACTCATTCCTTTTCTGTTGCAGATGACAGAGGAGACAGGTCTGTCTTTTGGGCAAGGAGGCTTTCTATTTTTATACATACTTTATATTTAACGTGAGTTCTAGATAGGGGTTGTCTAACACTCCTGTTTAGCACAATGAACTCTTTAAGCAAAATGATAGAACACTTTTTTGCTGTTGATTAGTGATTGCATTTCCTTAACAATGAAACGTGTGCGAGTAGCAGCAGCAGAGTCCATGCCTCTTCTTCTGGAGTGTGCAAGAGTCCGTGGTCCCGAGTATCTCACACAGATGTGGCATTTCATGTGTGATGCTCTTATCAAGGCCATCGGCACAGAACCAGATTCAGATGTCCTCTCAGAAATAATGCATTCTTTTGCGAAGGTGACTATTTCTTTTTTGAAGAATAAGTGTAAGACTGTGTGTTCATTTCTTGTTCTTAATAAATTAGAGGGAAACTAGATTTCTGCATATGCTATATAGCATAAATAATTTTTTCTTTTACTTGAGGTGTTAATTTTTTTAATTCCAATACTTTGGTGTTATTTTAGTTTAAGAGTAAACATATGAAAGGGTAAGTGCAGGTAGAGGGAATGATACAAAGGCATGTTCTTTGGAAAAGCAGAAGAAATTCTGAACACCCTTTGAATCCCAGTCTGGATTAGTGTCTACCATCATGTACCTAAAAGTTGGGTGTCCTCTGTAGATGACGTCTCATCTCGTTCCTATCCTGTTCGTTTCCCTAAATTGTTCTCTATTTCTTACCTGTTGCCCCATCTCTTATTTATGTTATTGAAGTAGCCTCCTTTGGTCTTCTCTAGAAGTCTTTGTTTTCTTCCCAGTTCGCTTTCCTTTTCTAAATCACTAACTTGCTCTTTATTGAGTCACTTCTCTCTCATACTTACAGTGTCATTTCCATCATGGACAGCTCCAGTAGAAGTTCTTCTGCGTCTGTTGGTTGTCATTTACACTCCTGCAATTCAGAATCTTTTCTGCTTTTTCAGTGAATGCATGTTTCCACATCTTTCCCCATATCATTCCCTCTACCTGTAATGCCTTTGCAGGACAGACGTGCCCTTAATGCTGTGCTCTCTTTGTATGTTGTGTGGATGGAGTACACACACAGTAATTGTGTTCCTTAAGAGCGCGGATATGTCTGTTCCATCTTGAATCCTCAGGACCCAGCATATGCCTAGCAAGTAAGGTAGAACCAGTAATGTTTGAAATAAAAGTATTTTTTCTAACTCATCTCTTTAAAATACTGTCATTCTAGCCAATACAAATAAAGCATGTATATTTTTTAAATGATTAGTCTTTCTAGAATATTGAACTGTGTTCATTTTTCCATGTGATTCTTAATGAAGTTTAACTTCTGACTCTATAAACACCCTTTTATGGGTTTCTTTCTTTCCTCAACCTCATTAGTGCATTGAAGTAATGGGAGATGGCTGCCTTAACAATGAACACTTTGAAGAACTGGGAGGTATACTGAAAGCAAAGCTGGAAGAGCATTTTAAAAATCAAGAGTTGCGACAGGGTAAGTTTCCCATGTTTTTATTTCTGAGTGGAATCCTTGCCCATTTTGGTGATCATTTAAAAACATTTATTTGGATGTGTTTTAGTTAAAAGACAAGATGAAGACTATGATGAGCAGGTTGAAGAGTCACTACAAGATGAGGTAAATTATTCCTTTCAGAACTTAATTCACATGACCATTTGCATCTGAAAGACTTAAATGCTTCAGTTTCTATTTCATCTGATTGTCATTCTGATTATTAACCTTTAGCAGAAGAATCTGACATGTCATTTCTTAATTTGCAGAATAAGTAATTTGAAATTAAATCTATTTGTCTTTCGTGTGCTATGTGTGCTTTGGTTGCGATGCTTTACTCATCAAAACATCTTGAAGTTTACCCAGTATTTTCTTTTACATGTTGTTCGCAGCAACTATTTGTATTTGGTGGTGCCTTTTACCATTTTAAAGATAAGCAGCCTCACGCTCTTCTTACAGGATCGCAGTCACAGTGCTTATGGTCTGGGAACTTCTTTAGCGTATTACTCGGTTCTGTCCCCAGTCACACAGCCCCTCAATCGTTTTTCCCTGTGTGTGTAAGGTTCAATATCTGTGGACCAGTGCTGAGACCTGACCCTGCAGGGCCTGGCATGTTTATAAAGCCCAAATTGCCATTAACAGTGAGACCCCAGTCTCCATCATCTCACTTCAAAATGAGGAGCATTCTGCAAAAAATAAAAATAGTAAAGTAAAAACACTTCTGTTACAGAATGTAGAAATTTAGGATAAGTTTTCAACCATCTATTTTTAAGTATGTTCTAAGGAAAATTTTTGCAGTAAGTGCAATACTTGCCACGTACCTTTATCTTTCCCTAGGCAGGTAAAAGATGTGACACTGGGGTTTAAGATTACTGAACACAGGAATGAGTATTTGATTTTCTACATGTTTTAGATGTTTATAAATGCTATTATTGATAATAGAGAAGATACTTTTAAATTATTTATATGGGTGTATATATATGTGTGTGTGTGTGGTTTTTGTTTTTTTTTTTTAGGATGATAATGATGTTTATATTTTGACCAAAGTGTCAGATATTTTACACTCAATATTCAGTAGCTACAAGGAAAAGGTGTTACCATGGTTTGAACAGCTGCTTCCATTAATTGTCAACCTGATCGTAAGTGTTACCCCTCTAATAGTCATTTTGGACAGTTGACCCGCAGTTCATTCATTGCAACATAAAATCTTACACTTTAGGATAAAATAGGTCTCAGAAAGCTTCCACTGTATACCTTTAATTTTATCAGGTTTACTACATTGCCCTGGATATTTTCTTACTTAGTACATGCTTGAAGTTTGGTTTTGTATAGGCCAATTAGGCTATAATTCATTTGAAAGCATGCAAGTGATATTTCATTATTTCAGATTCTCTATGCCCTCCTAAATTAATGAAATAAAATGATTACACTTTTTTTAGTGGACCATGGAGAATTCAGTTATCCTTGTTATATACAATCAGTAATCCTATATTATGAATAGTTGACTTATATTTGACTTTCTTATGTTTTATAGACTTTACATTTTAGACAGTGTTGGGTTCATGATCAAACTGAACACGAGATGTCTTTTATACATATGCATAGCCTTCCCTTGTCATCAACATCCCCCATCAGAGTGATACATACATTCATTTGAATTTATGGACCGACACTGACACATCATTATGTAATAGCCTATATATTCAATTTTTTTTAATATATTATAAATTAGCAGGGTGGCACTTGTGGCTCAGTGGGAAGGGGGCCAGCCCCATATACCGAGGGTGGCTTGTTCATACTTGGCCCTGGCCAAACTGCAACAACAACAACAAAATATCTGGGCGTTGTGGCAGGCACCTGCAGTCCCAGCTACTCGGTAGGCTAAGGCAAGAGAATCACCTAAGCCCAGGAGTTGGAGATTGCTGTGAGCTGTGACACCACGGCACTCTACTGAGGGTGATTTATAGACTCTTGTCTGTAAATAAATAAAATAAATTAGCAGCTATCAGCAGATATTTGGGGGAGGGTTTGTTTTTCTTTAATTGTATTTAGTAAGTGCTTTACATTTTTTTAAAAGTTTTAGGCACACAACTTATGTTGAATCTATGTTATGAAGTTAGGATCTTTGCAGCTTTTGTATTTTTTTTTTTTTAATTGAGAAAGAGTCTCACTTTGTCACCCGGGGTAGAGTTCTGTCACGTCATACCTCACAGAAACCTCGAACTCTTGGGCTCAGGCAATTCTCTTGCCTCCGCTTCCCTAGTAGCTGGGACTACAGGTGCCCACCACAACACCCAGCTATTTTTTGTTTGTTTGTTTGTTTGTTTGTTTTTGTTTAGCAGGCCCTGGCCGGGTTTGAACCCACCAGCCCTGGTGGATGGTGGCAGCACCCTAACCGCTGAGCTACAGGCACCCGGCCATGTTTTGTATTTTTTAAATATAGCATTACTATTATAAATGTATTTACATTGCTGCTGCTGTCAGTTATTGTATGTATATATTAGTGTCAAATTGTAGAGTTCAAATTGTACAAGTTTTTTAAACCTAAGTTTTATTGAATCTGTATATTAGTTTGATTGAATATCATTAGTCACAGGAAGAGGTTGTTACTGTGTTTTCTTTCATTGCCTGTATCAGTGTAAGCAGCTAGTCTGTAGTAAATATGTATTTCTTTACATTCTTATATACGCTCATATATTGAGGCTTACAGAGAATCTCTTTTGTAGTGCCCACATAGACCATGGCCAGACAGACAGTGGGGATTGTGCATCTTTGATGACGTCATAGAACATTGTAGTCCATCCTCATTTAAATATGCAGAATATTTCTTAAGGCCTATGCTCCAATATGTATGTGACAACAGCCCGGAGGTCAGGCAGGCAGCTGCGTATGGCCTGGGAGTCATGGCACAATATGGTGGAGATAACTATCGCCCTTTTTGTACAGGTACTTTGGTTTATTTGATTACATGCATTTTTCTTCTTTTATCCCCTACCATACCTGCAAATCTATGCCTATTTTTGCTTTAGTCTCTTCTCCCTTTTCAAACACCTCATCTGTAGCACCTAGGATTTTATCATCTTTATTCTCATAATAAATGAAAGTGAAATCTGAGTGGAATCAAAGCCTTCCCCACTCCATCCTCCCAGGTACATTTCTTTGGGATCTGGGGATATAACACAGTGTTAGCATAGGACTGCCACTAGGTAATAAGCGTCTAACTAGGCAACTTTTACAGCTGAAGCACTAATCTCGAGGGTGGCTGGGTAGCAGAATGCCAATGTTCCTTCCATGCTGGGGCATCTTCCTCTGGCTAATATTCTGTAGATGAAACCAAGAAAAGAGAACTTTCCTTACTCATTAACATTTCTTCATAATCAAGAGCTGCACCAAAAATAAAAATGTTCATTTGCATGACAATGTGAGGTTTTCCTGACCTTTTTTTTTTTTCAAATGTTTACTTTAGAGGCACTTCCACTGCTGGTAAGAGTTATTCAGTCTGCGGATTCTAAGACCAAAGAAAATGTCAATGCTACAGAGAACTGCATCTCAGCAGTAGGGAAAATCATGAAGTTCAAACCTGACTGTGTGAACGTTGAAGAGATTCTACCGCACTGGTTGTCTTGGCTTCCACTACATGAAGATAAAGAAGAAGCTGTTCAGACTTTCAATTATTTGTGTGACCTGATTGAAAGGTAAGAAAGCAGACTATGGCCTATTTCCTTCCTCTCCACAGCAAACAGTACTTTCTTGGCTTTTTTCTATCCTGGTGTTTTGTTTCTGTTTTTGTTTTTGTTTTGAGATAGGGTTTCACTGTCGCCCTGGGTAGAGTTCCTCTGGCGGCATAGCTCACAGCAACCTCAAACTCTTGGGCTCAAGTGATCCTCTTGCCTCAGCCTCCCAAGTAGCTGGGACTACAAATGCCTGCCACAATACCTGGCTAGTTTTTCTGTTTATAGAACAGATGAGTCTCTCTTGTTGAGGCTGTTCTCAAACTCCTGAGCTCAGGGGATTCACTTGCCTCAGCCTCCCAGAATACTAGAATTGTAAGCGTGAGCTACCAGGCTGGCCTAGTGTCAGTCTTCTTAAGGTTTAGCCCCTTGATCTCTATGCACAGCCCTCAATTACATAGGTTTTAATAATACTGCCTTTATAATCATGTGAAGAAAACATATCACAGTTAAGATTGCGTTTGTAAGACGATCTAATTTGAGTTATTCCTCAAAGAATTAAATTTAACAAATGAGCTACTTTAGAAAATATGTTTTAAGAAGGTTATCATCTCATACTCTTTCACCCACCACATTCTTAGAGAACTAGGTTGAAATACATTGTTAGTAACATTTTTTAACCTTAGAAAATTCTGGTGTTTTTCTTTGGATTCAAGAAGCAGTGATACATGGGAAGTATAGTAAAGAAAGATCTGGGCCTGGCCCCTGGAGTTATTACTGCTATTTTATGCACATGAATATATTTTACAAGTTGCAACACCATAAAGGCCATAAAAACCATCCAATCAAATGCATAAATGTTCTTTAGTGTATGTTTTCTAAGCCCAAGTTCTCCTAAATGTTCGTTAGATTCGGGCTCTTTCCCTATAGGTCGTGAATAAATCTGAGGGTTACAATCATTTGATTTTGTAGCAGTAGGCCAACAGACAGATTCCTTCATGCCTGTTTAAGTTAAGGTTCATGTAAATAATGTGTTTGAGCCTTCTTGTGGAGAACATCATTAAGGAATGTGACAGCCATCCTGCAGACTGTATACTGTAACTTCTCCTGCATCTGAAATGACCAGTTCTCAGTCATGCTGTTTAATCATCTCCCTTGGAAATGATTACTCTGAAATTCTCTTAATGACAAAGACTAAGAATTTTACTGAAATTCACAGTGATGTTTCTTTCCATTAAACTTGCCTGGAGTTTATTTCCTCTCTTACTCTTGAAATGTTCCTATAATCCTTTTGAGCTTCAAATTTATTTAAGGAACCATTTTGCATTGGCAAAATAAAATTTGTTAAGAAGCTATTAAGTCTTAGTAATTTGATTTTTTAACATATTGCAAATTATTTATAAAGCTTTTAAAGAATTCTATTGTTTGGCCTCTAAAACAATCCTGAGATGAGCCAAGTATTCTTTCTAATTTACATAGGAAGAAACTGAAGAGCTAACGTGTAAAATTGGCTGGCTTTCTTCCTACTGAATTTAAAAGGTGATTTTAGTGAATACATAATCATTTTATAAAGTCATAACAAAATTAAGTGTTGGGGGTAGGGTGCGATAGGAAAGTGTGAGAGCTTGAGTGATTTTTCATTGCAAATTTTATTTATAAAGATTTTCCCCTTTTTCTTTTGTCAGTAATCACCCAATTGTTCTTGGTCCAAACAATACCAATCTACCCAAAATATTCAGTATAATTGCAGAAGGAGAAATGCATGAGGCAATTAAGCATGAAGATCCTTGTGCCAAACGTCTGGCTAATGTAGTTCGCCAAGTACAGGTAAGTTGATTTGGTTAAATTGGGGAAGAGCAAAGAAAACCTTGTTTGTCCAGCAGGTTTTCTCTTAATTTGTTTTATTTTCATGTTCCTCTGTATTATATTAGGAAAAAACTAGAAATCTAATGAATAAAGGTAATTTTATTTTTACATTCTCTTGTCTCTAAGCCTCAAATAGATTATACTTAACATAATCCATGCATATGTTCTTACTACATATTAGAACTAAAACCTTCATCTTACATGTGAGGCATTTTTGAGCCTTCCAGTTGTTGCTTACCGCATGCTCATTATGGGTAGTTCCTTTGCATATCTGAAAAAAGTTGAGATGTAATAAGTTATCACCAGCTGGTCTGAGTATAGTGGTGTTTACAACTAATTAATCACAACCAGTTACAGTTTATTTTGTTCTTTTCCACTCCCACCGCTTCACTTGATTTAAAAAAAAATAAAAAGTCACCTACAAAAAAATAAGTTTGATTTTTACTTCTTAAATTTGTGGTTCCCAACTGTAGGGTATTTTAAGGTATCATCTGCTTAGTGGAGTTTTATCAATGCAGAAATGAAGACAACTTAACTGTAAATGAAATGAACTTTAAAGAAATGAACAGATTTCTTGCTTTTACAATGATATGCATCAAACTAAGCTACCTAGAGAGAAGATTACTTTAGCTCTACTGCAATCACTACTGTGGTGATTGTTAAAATACCTCCCGATGAGCATTTCAGCATATCTAAACCTGTGAAATGTTTTTTCCCTTAGACCTCTGGAGGATTATGGACTGAATGCATCGCACAGCTCAGTCCTGAGCAGCAGGCAGCCATCCAGGAGCTCCTGAACTCTGCTTGAAGGGCCTTAATACCACCCACCAGAAAACTAACTCCAAATAAACGTTTACCCTTTTGTTTAGGTTTCTTTGTTTTGTTTTTGAGCAAAAAAGAATGGTAGTGTTGTGTGTAGGCCATTCTTCTGGAGAGCCACGCGCAGGAAGAGCAGCACTGTGTTGCAGAGTGGAGTGTCCCTGGACTTCTACCGACCACTGAAGGCGTCCCCCTAAGCCCTACAGTAGCACTGAAGAGTATTTTTCTATTGGTATCACCTACCCACATGGAGGGGGAAGGGAAATAACATTAATTTTTCTTGTTCAACACAAAGGAAATTTAAGGAAAAACAGCTTTAAGAACAGTTACTCAACATAGATGTGTGTAAGCAAATTGCCATACTCCTTGTATTCATTCTGTTAATTGAAGTGTGAGTCTTTTCTATAGGGTAGAAAGAAACCTACCCGGCAGACCAGTAGATCCAAAAGTTTAAAAAACTGATGACAGGCAACAAGCATGAAGAAGTCATGTTGATGTCACTTTTGGTTCTTTTCCCCAAAAGGCTTACGCAGTGACTCAATTTGGAAGCTTTTCAGCTTCCAGCCCTTGAATGTGAAGTGTCATTGGCATGTCTGGCGGTAGTCTCTCATTCACTCCTCAATAAACAACATTGAAATACGAAAGAGGCTTGTGTAAAAATTCAGTACTGTCTGGCTTGGATTCATTTCATGTTTTTAATATGAGACCGAGTTAATATTTTTTTAAAGTAAGAGCTATCAGTCATAGCTGAATGTTTTTCCCTCTGATATTTTCCTTGTGCAATTCAAACTTAAAAGCATCTAGTTTTTACCATCTTCCACTTTAAGCTAAGTCATGATATACCTACTCCATTCATAATTGATGCCCTTTTCTAAGGTTCACAAATTTCAACCAATCTTTTTTTTAAAACTAAAATTATTCTGCTAAAATCAAAAAGATTTGGCTTAGTATTTTCAATGCAAATTGTAATTGTTGTAGAGCCACACAAAACTTTTGAACTTTTAATTTTACAGTAAGTATTATGACTAAAATTATTACTGAAAATTTCAGTAAATGTGTGAATGTTTTATTCTTTATGTATTAACCTCATAGCAGTAATGGCTTGCTGTTGTTTCTTTAAATAATTTTTCTAAGGGATCTTAATAGATTTATGTTGAAAACTTCAGTGTTAACATTTTTATAGTTTGTACTAAATTTAACCGTGATATAAAAATGAATTTTATGCATAGATCAGAATTGTAAATTAAAGGTTTTTTCTTTAAATGATTCGCATTACTTTATTAAAACTAAATCTGAAATGGAATAGAAAATAGAGTGGATTTATATAGATGGTTTACCTGTTAGCACATAACTTTTCAGATGTACTTTCCATTTGCCACACAACACCATTGTCTTGGAGGCTTTAGTGTCTAGCAGAACAGAATATCAAATGACTTCACAGTGCAGTCATTGCTTCAGTGGGTACCTCTGGGGCTTTCGTTTGTAATGTGTGTGGTGATACCTGGAGCCACTTTATACCCTTTATTCTTGTGGGAGGACAGAATGGGAACTGGAGTAAAAATGTGTCAAGACAACCCATTTCTGCTTTCCTGGATAGACTCTGAAAAGCCAATTTATGGACTAATGCCAGTCAACTGGAGCAATGTAGGATTAGATACTTAAATTACTAACCATGCTTGCAGGAAAAAGCCATGTTTAAAACATGGCGCACCTGCCACAACTCAGATGGCAGTATGGTCAGAAAATGCGCAGGTTTTTTGAGAGAACCTAGTGTTTGCTGAGTGTTATGCTAAGCTCTTTGAAAGCAAGAACTTCTTACTTTACATTTTAAATGCTATAGAGGAATCAGAAGCTGTTCCTATAGCGAGGTTCTAAGATCCCTGAGAGAAGTACTAAAATGGGTGCAGGCTCGTGCAGTGCAGACTGATACCTCCTGGTAGAAGAGGAGAAGCAGCCAAGTAATTGGAGCGGAATCAGGTTCATAGGGAAGGTAGGTATTACAGACTGCTATTGTGATGTGATCCCAAAATCCAGAGCTCAGAGAAGTGTAAAATGTTGTTCTTTGACCTGCTAATTCTTTGAAATGAGCCAGAGAAACCTTTTTTTTTTTTTTTAAGATAGATTCCCTGGGTAGAGTGCTGCAATGTCACAGCTCACAGCAACCTCAAACTCTTGGCCTTAAGCGATTGTCTTGCCTCAGCCTCCCCAAGTACCTGGGATTTGCAGGCACCTGCCACACACTCGTCTATTTTTTTTGTTGTTGCAATCATCGTCGTTTAGCTGGCTCAGGTCGCGTTCAAACCCTCCAGCCTCGGTGTACATGGCTGGTGCCCTACCCACTGAGTTACAGGCACCACCCCAGAGAAACGTTTTTAAGACCTCACCCTATCTTTGCAAGATGAAAATTAATGAATTTTTATTCTTGGCTTTTCTACCAAATTTAGTGACCTTCTATATCAGCAAGTAATGATGTATTATTTATGAATCCAAGCTATTTCTGAAGGGAAAGTGTGTGCCTCTTACCCTTTAGGGAAATTTTGTAACAAAGAATTAAGTTCCAGGCACAAATGTCAGCAAATTTTAGCATAACTCAATCTGGAGTATTTTTTTAATGCTGTAAATTTAAAGAGAAGTAAAATTGTCTTAAAGCTAATAGACACTTCTGTAATGAGAGATGACATTGTAACTGAAGTTGTAGTTTGGCAGAACCGTCTGTAAATACATGAGTTAAGAAACATTCTTGATGCCCCTGGTCTTATAATGAGAGTGTATAATGAGCATTACATTTTTATACTCTGATCACTTTGAAAGATTAACTATTTAGGCCGTTTGAAGAGAGCTAGCCAAGTGTTTTGTTTAATTAGTGGTGCTTCATTCTGCCTAGGACTATTGTTGGGTCAAACAATTATACTTCTTTGCCACAAAGGGTTAATAATCGCCAAAACTTGGCCACGTTTGATTTTCCTGAGCAGCAGATTCTCTTTTTTGGCATGTATACCACGGTTTTGGTTTTGTTTTTTTTTTTAAGATAGAGACTCAAGCAATTCTCCTGCTTCTGCCTCCCAAGTAGCTGGGACTACAGGTGCCCGCCACAACGCCCGGCTATTTTTTGGTTGCAGCTGTTGTCGTTTGGTGGCTCTGGACTGGATTCGAACCTGCCAGCTCAGGTGTATGTGGCTGGCGCCTTAGCCGCTTGAGCCACAGGTGCCAAACCTGTACTACTGTTTTAGAAGAAAAAAGTGTATTACCTACGAAAACCTACTGCAAATGTGGGAACAGACTTGGAATTTTACTTCCAGCACTAGAGGGGAGTGGGGATCCACTTCAGAACCATCCTCACTAAACTTGCTCCCTTTTACACGGCTGTAACCCTGACAGCATTGTATGCCCATCAGCATTTGGGCTTATTAGTCCTACATTATATATATATATGAATGGATGAATACACACATTTTGAAGATAAATTGTAGAAGTTATTCACTTCCCAGAAATGAATTGAGGAGTGGTGCAATGTGATTTTTATATGTATAAAATAATACAGAAATTGTTTTTTTTAATTCCAGTTAAGATAGCAGAGTACAGTTCATAAGTTTGTTCCTTCATGACTCGGCCTTTCATTATATATTTTCTCTTGGTTGATTTCACATGTTTCTTGGCTGACATTCATATTGTAATGAAAATCATTCTGAATAGTGATGATCAGAACTGAGTTCCATAACAGATAGATAGAAAATGTAAAAGTGGCTCGGCGCCTGTGGCTGAAGTGGCTAAGGCACCAGCCACATACACCTGAGAAGGCGGGTTCAAATCCAGCCCAGGCCCACCAAATGACACACACCCGTCATTGTCCCTGCAGCCAAAAAATCAGGCATTGTGGCAGGCGCCTGTAGTCCCAGCTATTCGGGAGGCAGAGGCAGGAGAATTGCTTAAACCCAGGAGTTGGAGGTTGCTGTGAGCTGTGATGCAATGGTACTCTACCCAGGGCAATAGCTTGAGGCTCTGTCTCCAAATAAATAAATAAATAAATAAATAGAAGTTTATTGGAAAAAAAAAAAATGTAAGAGTTTTGAATTTCAGTCTGACGACTTGGTGATCTTAAGGCAGGCTTTAGAATGTCATGGTATCACATGGTTAAGACCAGGAGTTGGCCAACTCTGTAAAACACTAGATAGTAAATATTTTATTTTATTTTTTTATTTATTTTTATTTTTTTTTAAACAGAGCCTCAAACTGTCACCCTGGATAGAGTGCTGTGGCATCACAGCTCACAGCAACCTCCAATTCCTGGGCTCAAGCGAGTCTCCTGCCTCTGCCTCCCAAGTAGCTGGGACTAGAAGCGCCCGCCACAACACCCGGCCATTTTTTGGTTGCAGCTGTCATTGTTGTTTGGTGGGCCTGGGCTGGATTCGAACCTGCCAGCTCAGGTCTACGTGGCTGGCACCTTAACCTGTTGAGCCACAGGCGCCAAGCTGATAGTAAATATTTTAAATCTTGCCAGCCATGAGGTCTGTCACAGCTATTTCATTTAGCCCTATTGGGCAAAAACAGCCATGGACAATATTAAAATGATATTTAGTATCCTAGGAAAACTACCAAAAGACTGGCCATAGTTTGCTAACCTTGGAATAAAATCTCTGCTTCAATTCAGAAATCTCAGTCTGTCGACATGCTCAGATTGCCTAACCTCTGTATGTGTTTCCTTTTTTGTAAAATGGGGATAGTAGTATATACTTTGGAATTCAAATGAATTTAGGATAGAAGCTAGGCATATTCGATGTTTACTGTCATCATTACCTAAGTTTTGTTAATGTTTTTACAAGTTATCTAAGCAAATTATTTTTTCGTGAGTTCTCTTATCAGCCTTGGCGTTGTGTAGAAAGTTGTGGAAATGTTGGGAAGTTTTGCAAAGTCAAGGAAGTTGTGCTATAAGCATATTTGGTTTATGTACTCAGTTTTACTTGCCAGGCAGTATGAGATTCTGGGGTTCAAACATATCTGATCTTAATGTAACATGACCCTTGAATGCACCAATTACCTCATCTGGAGCTCTACCTTAAAAAAAAAAAAAAAATTGTGTCTCTGGAAAAGACATTCAGGTGGTTGTTATGTACACTGCACTCTGGGGCTTCTGCACCTGTGTGATCCTGAAACTGCAGACAGGTAGGATGAGATCGCTGCAGAGGCCCCATGCAGGAGTGGGAGGCTGGGAGGCTTTGGCTCTGGGTTCACACTCCCTGTCCCCGCAGCTTCCTAACACTGGCCTGGCGGTGAGCTTCTTTAATCTCTTAGGTAAAACAAAGCAAATCACCATGTAGGATTGCAAAGCTTGAGTTAATGTGCATATTATGTAAAGCACCTTGGACAGTACTGGGGGTTAGATTTGCTGTTAACAAGTACATGTGCTGGCGCGGTGCCTGTGGCTCAACGGGCTAAGGCGCCAGCCACGTACACCTGAGCTGGCGGGTTCGAACCCAGCCCGGGCCTGCCAAACAACAATGATGGCTGCAACCAAAAAATGGCTGGGCGCTGTGGCGGGCTTCTGTGGTCCCAGCTGCTTGGGAGGCAGAGGCAGGAGACTCTCTTGAGCCCAGGAATTGGAGGTTGCTGTAAGCTGTGATGCCACAGCCCTCTATCCCGGGTGACAGCTTGAGGCTCTGTCTCAAAAAGAAAAAAAGTACATGAGTGCTTGAAGCGTTGGAGGGTGGAAGTAAATTTGGATAGCATCTGATTTTACTAGTGTCGACCTAAACAACAGGCTCTCTAAAGGGTGTTTATTTGGGAATAGAACATTGCTGTGGGAATATATGTACCTAAGTGAACTCTGTGCATATTTAGGAAGATAAAGGATGACACGTTTTTTAATGGAAAATATAAGGGTTAGGTAAAGGTGAGTGACAAGTGTGATACCATTATGAGGTTGGACGGGCAGTTGCTGGGCAGATGTGTTTGCAATATTTTTTTGTGTACATTTGCAGTGGCCTCTGCACAGTTGTGGGTTTTGTAGTTTTTTGTTATCGGGCACACAAGTGTGAGAGCCCTCTCTCCATGGCCTTCCCCAGCTCTATCGGTCAGGGCAATCTTGACTTTAGTGACTCCATTTTGATTGAGACGACTTTGACACTAGTTAACCATGTACACCAAGGAAAATGGAAGTACTTACCAACAAGAATTTGAATCTTACTAAGCTCTGTGACCAAGACTATGTCGGGCTTGCACAGTACGGTGCTGAGTAGTCTTGGCTGCAAGGTACACGTAATTACATAAGTAAGGCAGAGTAGAATGTGCGTGGAGTGTGTGTAAGAAGTCGGCGAGTAACAGATTCACTCAGTACTGCAGACAGGATGGGCATGGAGTAGCCTGGGTTCAGGTGTCACAGCAAACTGCACCAGAGACACAAACCCTCCCCCACCCCCTCAGCTCCCCCACCCCACCCCGGCCACCCCATTCTCAAGTCTCGGCATTCTATCCAGCAGTTGGGGGTGGCCTTGGGCCATCAGAGGGGCCACCCAGGCAGATCACAGTATGTACCAGCTTAGAAGGTGGTGGAGCCCGACAGGCAGGAAGCCAGGAAGGTTTGGTCCCCAAACCCCACATAGAACCCCAGACCCTTTCTGAGGGGAAGATTGCTGTGGGATGGTCCCCTTCTGAGTAAGTCACGGTGACGTTGGCAATGAAGAAAGATCAGTCCAGGTGATTGGCACCCCGTTTAGAAAGTTGACTACAAGGGTAACCCCCAAATGCAGTTACTGTCTTCCTGAGTCCGTACCTCCGAATCTCTGGGGCCGGTGGTCTTTTTGGTGTGTCTATTTTCTAACCCAGCTGTGTGTGTGCAGCTGCCACTTAGTTTCACATTCTCAGATTTTCCCTAAGCCTCCGATTTGGGTATTAGTTGACATGCTTTGTGTAGTTTTAAGAATTTAGCCATTAAAGTCCCCCTTGTCTAAGAAATAGAGTGAAAATCCAGAGGGTGCTAAAAAAATGTATACACATTTTAAGAAAGGAAAAAACTGCATTGAAGTTGTAATATTCAAGTCACATTTGACTTCTGCAATTACAAGGAATGCGCAAACGTGACTTGTATTTCTATGAAGAGCAAATACAAATCACATTTGAGCACCTCTTGTAATCACAGTAGTTAAATGTGATGTATTACAATTTGATAGCTTTTTCTTTCCTTAAATTGTGTATACACTTTTTGACACCCCTTGTGTTTAAGCACAGTTATTGACCTTATAGAGTTTTCTAATTTTAAACAAATTGTACAGTTTATTACTAAAGGTTCAGAAAAGATAGTCCTATTCAAAGAAAAATACAGCCTATCAATATTTTGAGTGTTTTTGAGTTGGTTCTCATGGAAAAATGCTGCCATTACTGTAAATGACCAATAAGGCAAAGGGCCGTAAGGTGAAAGTTCGTTTATGGTTGAGGATTCCAAGAAGAGTAGAAATATGAAAGCAACCATGTGGAGACTTCCAGTGGGGTCTTTAAAGAGGGTGCCCTGCAGTAGCAAAGGGACAGACCAGGCAGTGGAGGAGCGGAGGGTACAGAAGCTCATTTCTGACTCACTAAAAAGATTGCCTCTTGTTCCCCTCCAGGGATACAAACCCCAAGAGGCCTGGGAGCTGGGCCCGGGACAGTGTTCCTTAAGGCTGTGAGGCAGGGGCTGCACTGACCTTCGGGGTGCCACTCACTGGAAGCTACTGCCTTCCCCACTGCCCGTCTCCCAGGGGGTGGGAGGCTCCTAGGAGTCACGCCGAGAAGGGGTGCAAAGCTTCGAGACTGCAAGCAGGGGGCCAGGAGCCCTTCCCTAGGTCCCCAACAGATGCCCCTTCTGATGAAGCCCTGCTCCCCAGGCTCTCTGCTGCCTCGGCCTTCAGGGAAGGGGCTGTCTGCCTGTCCCTGCTTCTGCTTTATGTCACCAGGAGCACATTGGCCCCTTCCGGGACCTGTTTCCCTAAAACAAACGCTCCATCTGAATGGCACTGGCCCTGTGCAAGCCACGGAGATATGTAACTGTTCTTTCCAAACAGTGTCTTTGGGGTGCTCACAGGGTTTCTCTGATCCCTGTGTGGTAGAGAGTGCTGGTGAGAACGGAAAGAATGTAACTCAAGTGCTCGGGCCAGTGCCCGCTGGACACTGGCCATGGCTACTATGACAGCTCAAGCTGGTCTGGAACTCCCGAGCGCAAGCAATTCACCTACCTGCCTTGGGCTCCCAGAGCACTGGGATTACAGGTGTGAGCCCCCGCACCTGATCATGGTCATGTATTTTTGAGAAGTATTGTTCTACTTGGTTATAAGAAATACAATGATTCTGTCACATTAAAATGAACAAAACTCAGCAAGAAGAATACAGCTCAGCCAGCTCTAACCCTAACCCCTCATCTCCTGGCTAGTCACGGTATAGTCTGGCTCAGGACTTCCTTTCTGAGGCTGAATACCTCTCTCTTCTCTCTCTCTCTCTCTCTCTCTCTCCCTCTCTCTCTCTTTGTCTCTCTCTCTCCCTCTCTCTCTCTCTCCCCTCTCTCTCTCTTCCTTCTGATGTCTATGTAACCAATTTGATGAGGGTCTATAAATCCCTCTCTGTTTGAAATGCACAGCATGATCTCTGTTTTCCTGATCACATCCTGACTAATTTTAAATACATGCTATAGGCCGGGCGTGGTGGTCATACCTATAATTCTAGCACTATGGAAGTTCGAGGCGGGTGGATTGCCTGAGCTCACAGGTTCAAGACCAGCCTGAGCCAGAGCGAGGCCTCATCTCTAAAAATAGCCGGGCGTTGTGACAGGCGCCTGTAGTCCCAGCGACTGGAGAGGTTGAGACAAGAGAAGTGCTTAAGCCCATGAGTTTGAGGTTGTGTTGAACTGTGACAGCATGGCACTCTACTGAGGGTGACAAAGTGAGACTTTGTCTCAAAATATATATACACACTACAACTTATTAAGCATATTCAGTGCATATGTTTTTCATGAGTAAATTAACAAGAAAACATTTTCAACTCTATGGTCCTGTGCTTTGACAACATAAAACGTTCCATAATATTCTAGTAACAAGAAACCGTCAATATGTTCAAGAAGAAAATGTCAATTTCATATAGTCAAGAAACATATTCACTAAAACAAGTTTTAGTAAATCTATTAATTTGATAAATTCAGGTACTGGATAGTGGGCAAACTGATCTTTTAGTCAAATGGCTTTTGGCAAAATAGTTTTTGGTAAAATTATTCTGCCCCACTCTTCTCCTCTACCCCGTTTTTGGTTGTTATTCTAGGCCAATAACACCTTCATAAAGGTCGCGGGAGCTCTGAGGTATGAGTTAAACCCGCCCTGCAGCAGGGGTCTCAGGCAGTACAGCAAAGAGATGTGACATCTGTGTGCAGCCTGAGTTCAGGCCTCTGCAGAAACACAGACAGACCTGTGGACAGCGGACCCCGGCTGCCGCCCTCCTCCCTAGGAAAGCGTGGGCTTCACCCCAGGACAAAGCATGTGTACAGGAGGGCTGCGGTTCCGGTTCCTACGCTAGACTCAGCTTCCTCCCTTAGCGCCTCTCTGATTCCCTGCTAAAAAGACAGTCACTGTTAAGCCCTTCCTTGGGGAGGGGGCCCAGCTTTCCAGACCTCCTCTTTCTTTACCTTGCTGTCTTCCAACACCGGCTGTTGCCTGTCCAGACTTGTCATTCTCCCTCCAAACTTGGAGCACCTGTTCCACCCAGCATTCTCTCCTCTTTCTTCATGGTGAAAATTGCCCAAGCCACTGACGTGGTTCCAGTGGCCCCTGTATGACACTGACCTATCCACAGCCAGGGATACGACTTGAGGAGAGGGGCTGTGTCTGGGCTCTCTCGTTGCCAACTGATACTTGTCACTTGCCTCTGAATCTTTGGTGCTCATCTGTCTGGCGGGAAGAGGGACATTTTGTCCTTCTTGTGTCCTCATTTAGAAAGGGCCAAGTAGAACTTTCCACAACCATCACTTTGAATAGCCTGAGCTCAGAAGATCTAGACAAGCCAGAGCAAGAGTGGGTCTGTCTCTACTAAAAGTAGAAAAACTAGCTGGGTGTTGTGGCGGGCACCTGTAGTCCCAGCTACTCAGGAGACTGAGGCAGGAGGATCTCTTGAGCCCAAGAGGTTTAAGGTTGCTGTGAGCTATGACAACATGGCACTCTACCCAGCCTGACAGAGTGAGACTCTATCTCAAATAAACAAACAAACAAACTCTACTTTGGGGCTCACCTGGTGTGGGTGCTTGGAAGTTGCCTAAGCAGGGCGAGGGGGGCTGTGTACCAGAATAAATGAATGATTGTTTTGCCTTTGAGAGGAAGACTAAGCCATGTTGGAAAAAGTGCAGACTTTGAAATCAAATCAAACTGGATTTGGGTTGCACAGGTACTGTTTTTTTTGTTGTTGTTTGTTTTTTTGTTTAGATACAGAGTCTCACTTTATCACCTATCACCCTCAGTAGAGTGCTGTGGAGTCACAGCTCACAGCAACCTCCAACTCCTGGGCTTAGGCGATTGTCTTGCCTCAGCCTCTGGAGTAGCTGGGACTACAGGCACCCGCCACAATACCCAGCTATTTTTTTTTTTTTTTTTGAGACAGAGCCTCAAGCTGTCACCCTGGGTAGAATGCTATGGCATCACAGCTCACAGCAACTTCCAACTCCTAGGTTCAAGTGATTCTCTTGCCTCAGCCTCCCAAGTAGCTGGGACTATAGGCGCCTGTCATAATGCCTGGCCATTGATGCAGTTGGGCCGGGGCCAGGTTTGAACCTGCCACCCTGGTATGTGGGGCCAGCACCCTACTCACTTAGCCACAGGCGCCGCCCTGCACTCTTTAATAATTGTGTGGATTTAACAAATGTACTTAACACCATAACCATATACTCTTTATTAATTGTGTGGATTTAACAAATGTACTTAACACTATAACCTTTCCACCCCAGTTTGATCATTGGAAAATGGGGAAATCCCTCCTTTGCAGGGTCACTGTGAGCAGAGTGAGCTAAGGGATGGGAGGGCCCTGTGCACACTACAGGTCCCTTGCCAGAGTGAGCCTGCTCATCTGCTTTGCATCTCCATTCTCTTTAAAAAAGAGGGAGTTTCAGAGGTGCCTGTAGCTCAATAGACTAAGGCACCAGCCACATACACTAGACCTGGTGGGTTCAAATCCAGCCTGGGCCTGACAAACAACGATGACAACTACAATCAAAAAGTAGCCTGGCGTTGTGGCAGGCACCAATAGTCCCAGCTACTCGGGAGGCTAAGGCAAGAGAATCACTTAAGCCCAGGATTTGGTGGTTGCTGTGAGCTGTGAGGCCACAGCACTCTACCAAGGGTGATAGCGTGAGGCTCTGTCTCAAAAAAAAAAAGAAAAGAAAAGAAAAAGAAGGAGTTTCACACTACCTAAAAATTAACATTTTAGGTCTACTAAATTATCTCAGAACGAAAATTTAATAGTTAGGTTGGTAGTGGACACAGTAAAATAATAAAATGGAATTTGTGGTGACTCATTTATATCATGATTATCTTAAAACTTAAGAACATGTCTCGGCGCCTGTGGCTCAGCGGGCTAAAGCGCCAGCCACGTACACCTGAGCTGGCAGGTTCGAATCCAGCCCGGGCCCGCCAAACAACAATGACGGCTGCAACCAAAAAATGGCCGGGCGTTGTGGCGAGTGCCTGTAGTCCCAGGTACTTGGGAGGCAGAGGCAGGAGACTTGCTTGAGCCCAGGAATTGGAGGTTGCTGTGAACTGGGATGCCACAGCACTCTACCCAGGGTGACAGCTTGAGGCTCTGTCTCAAAAAAAAAAAAAAAAGAACATTACATCTGAAAAAAAGGTTTTGCTCTTTTACCTTAAAATGCATGCAAAAATATGTTTTCATGATACATCCCTGAATAGTGCTAAAGAAAAAGAATAGCCAGCCACCCCACAAAATTAGTGTGTGGAAGATAACATTAGTGTTTTTTCATAATTTTTTTCTTTTTCTTTTTTTTTTTTTTGTATTGAGACAGAGTCTTGCTTTGTTGCCCTTGGTAGAGTGCGTGGCATCATAGCTCACAGCAACTCAAACTCTTGGGCACAAGGCATTCTTTTGCCTCAGCCTCCCCAGTAGCTGGGATTACGGGTGCCCACCACAATGCCCAGCTATTTTGAGAGACAGGGTCTCTCTCTAGCTCAGGCTGGTCTCAAATCTGTGAGCTCAGGCAATCCACCCATCTCAGCCTCCCAGAGTACTGGGATTACAGGCATGAGCCACCATAATTCACACTGTCAATAATTAGCATTATGAACACCTTATGTATGGTCTTTATATTCTATTTTGGGTGATTTAAAAATTTATCTCTCTGGAGAAAACCATAAGAACCTTCAGGGGGCAGTAATGGAACATGAGTTAGTGCTTTAAAAGCTACAGAACAATGACTTTGAGCTTTACCACTTTAGGGGAAGAAGTATAAACCTATGTTGAAGGTGTTTCTACAGAATATGCCAATTACATGGGAAACACACAAAGCTGAGGGCCCTGTCAGGTGTACAGCGAGGCCACTGGGCAGGATTATTCCTCCATCCTGCCATGGTTGGCACTCAGACTGGAAGGAGGAGAGGAACACAGGTTATCAGGAATAATTAGAACCCTTGGGGCAAAAAACAAGATAGCAAATGATTCTTGAATGGAGCTCCCCTGGCTTAATTATTAGTGTGTGTGTGGTGTCTTTTCTGATCCTCCTCCACTGTTGGAACAAATAATCTAGTTAACACCAGAAAACTGGCAAAGGCTTGAGGCCTGCGCTCTCATTTATATAAAGTTATTTTGAAATTTTTTGAATTGGAGGATTTTTAAGAAACTCTATACATTTTGTACCTGATAAATGCCAACTAATTATTTGAGCTTTATTAATTTATGGCAGATAATCCATTGCTATTTGATTATCTAATGTTATTTATTAAGGCAACATTTAGATCTCAGGATTTATTCATTCCCATCAGAATTTTGGCTTGATACAGTATGGTTAAGCAAATCAGTAAGGAGAATTTAGAAAAACCGTAAGAATTTTAAGACCAAAATAGTAACATAGGTTGGCGCCTGTGGCTGACGCGGCTAAAGTGCCAGCCACACACACCTGAGCTGAGTGGGTTCAAATCCAGCCCGGGCTGCCAAAGAACAATAACGGCTGCAACCAAAAGATATCTGGGCGTTGTGGGACGCCTGCAGTCCCAGCTACTTGGGAGATAGAGGCAGAAGAATCGCTTGAGCCCTGGAGTTGGAGGCTACTGTGAGCTGTGATGCCATGGCATTCTACCCAGGGCGACAGCTTGAGGCTCTGTCTCAAAAAGGAAAAAAAAAAAAAAAAAGTAATATAATAGGATTAAGGAAACCACAGAGCATAAACACTAGAAAATATGAAAACAAATACTATCTTAAAATTGAGGTTAATCTAGTTCTATGTATTTAACACATTTCTGCAAAGGAATCTGTGTACCGTGTAGTAAATTTTACTGCTATAAGTTTGCCATCTGCCTGTGGAGAAAATGATTAGCCTCTATATATGGTATAAACACAAAACTTTGACATAACACGGGATTTGTTAAATTACGCCTTTTGTCATTAATAGCCATTTTGAATGCATTTACTGCTCCCACACAAAGTGGGCCAAAAGAATGCTCAATTTATTAATTTCTGTGTATAATCAAAACCTGTGGATGCTAAAATATGTGGTGGTTTTCTTTGGAGCAAAAGGGCAACCCCACAATCCCAAGAGTTAGCCTGGAAATTTCCCCTAAATGGAGTCAACGTCTTCATGTCCCTCGCCCTGGATGAGGAATATGGACTGCAGGTGTGGGGATATTCAAGGGCACTTTCCCCCCGGGGGTCACTTAGCCCTGGCCACACGGAACCAGCTTTGTCAGAGGGCCCCTGTACTGGTTCTGCTCACAACATCGGGTGTCTGGTCCCTGCTGAGCCACTTCTAGAACCCCACCACAAAACAGTCCTCCTGAAGGAGCTGCCACCTCCGCCATAGTGGAAAGTCAGCGAAACAGGAACCCACGGCTCACCCGAGAACTCACACAGCCTCAGCTGTAAGCAACCAACAGGGAGAAGTGTCCAGACGGCTCTCTCCAGACTTATTCCGTCTTCAAGGTCTGTCCTTACAAGGCACACGTCTGGCTGCCCGCTACCTGTCAGCCCCCTAAGTTCCATTCTCATTTCAGGGCCAGGGTGAAGGCTTCAGATTAGTGGAACCCAAGTTCCATCTGAAACCCCAGCTGCAAAGGAGTCTGGAAAAGATGGTTTGTATGATTCTGGGCTTTGCAATGTCGGATGGCACACTACAAAGAATGGGAAAACCCTGAGCCAGCCAGTGCATGAGGCCCGCCACACAAAGGAAAACCATCTGCATTCTAGGGACAGACCCTGAGTCTGGGGAACCTTGGCCTAGGTCAGAGCTTCTCAAACTTCAGCACACATGGGAATCACCCAAAGACTTGTTCAAATGCACCTTCGTTGTGGCTTGGCGCCTGTGGCTCAACGGGCTAGGGCGCCAGCCACGTACACCTGAGCTGGCAGGTTCGAATCCAGCCCCAGGGCCCGCCAAAAAAACAATGATGGCTGCAACCAAAAAATGGCCAGGCATTGTGGCGGGCGCCTGTAGTCCCAGCTACATGGGAGGCGGAGGCAAGAGACTCGCTTGAGCCCAGGAATTGGAGGTTGCTGTGAGCTGTGATGCCACAGCACACTACCCAGGGTGACAGCTTGAGGCTCTGTCTCAAAAAATAAAAATAAAAATAAAAAATAGAAAAATAAAAAGCCAATAAAAAAAAAACAAATGCACCTTCGTGAGGTCCAAGATGGGTTCTGAGATTCTGCATTTCTGACAAGCCCTTGGGTGATGCTGGTGCTGCTCGTGCAGGGTCCATGCTCTGAGAAGGTATAACAAGATTGGCATTTTAATACTTACAGAGTGAGTGAAAAATGGCCTCCAGGCAGAGGGGAAAGATGACAAGTTCAGAAAAACAACTTCTCTCTTCAAAGAGGTAAGCCCCTCCCACCTTTTTTAAATTTAGAGACAGGATCCTTCTCTGTACCCCAGGCTGGAGTGCCATGAACCCATCATAGCTCATTGCAGCCTCCAACGCCTGGGCTCAAGGGATCCTCCTGCCTTGGCCTCCCGAAGTGCTGGGATTGTAGGCGTGAGCCACCATGCCCTGCCCAGGTGAGCTGTTTGAAGGTTTCTGACACAAAAGTGTGGTTCTAGAGCTGAGCTGCGAGACCTGGCAATTACCAGCACAGATGGCATTGAGCTTTAGATGTGTTGCAAATGTGAAATAATATCTCAATAATATGGATTGTGGCGGCGCCTGTGGCTCAGTGGGTAGGGTGCCAGCCCCGTATACAGAAGGTGGTAGGTTCGAACCCGGCCCCAGCCAAACTGAAAAAAAATAGCTGGGCATTGTGGCAGGCACCTGTAGACCCAGCTACTCAGGAGGCTGAGGCAAGAGAATTGCCTAAGCCCAAGAGTTGGAGGTTGCTGCGAGCTGTGGGTGATAAAGTGGGACTCTGTCTCAAAAAAAATTAATAATAATAATAATGGATGGTTGGGGCTCCATGTTGAAACAACAGAGACTATTTTGAATATAGTGGATTCAATGAAACATATTATCAAAATTAATTCCATCCCTTTTTGCCTTTTAAAGTGTGGCTACTAGAACATTTTAAATTACACATGTGGCTAACGTTATATTTTTGTTGGGCAGTGCTGCTTTAGAACAAGTCTTATCTAACCAAAATGCACAGGGGTTTGTTTAAACTGGTAAACCATCTCTAAACATCAGAGCCTCATAAAAGTATTTTTCCCCATAAACTTCAGGTCTGCCAGCTCCCTGGCCCAGTCTCGCGTGAGCCTAGATTTTCATGTTCCAAGTCATGCTCTCAATAATATGCTCATCTTCAAAGGACTACCTTTTAAGTTAGGCAGTTATGGTATTGGTAATAAGGGGTATGTTTTTTGTTTGTTTTTTTTTTGAGACAGAGTCTCACTATGTCACTCTTGGTACAGTGCTGTGGCATCCCTGCTCACAGCAACCTCAAACTCTTGGGCTTACGTGATTCTCTTGCCTCAGTCTCCTGGGTAGCTGGGACTCCAGGAACCCGCCACAACGCCTGGCTATATATTTTTTTTATTTTAGTTGTGGTTGTTTAGAAGGCCAGGTTGGGGACTCAGTGCCCATAGCACAGTGGTTATGATGTCAGCCACATACACGGAGGGCAACATAGTGAGACTCTGTCTCAAAAAATAAAAATAAAAATAAATATAATAAATTAATAAATAAAGGCCGGGCTGGAACCCACCAGCCCCTGTGTATGTGTCTGGCACCATAACCACTGAGCTACAGACTCAGAGCCAGGGGGTACGATTTTTTTTTTTTTTTGAAACAGAACCTCAAGCTGTCATCCTGGATAGAGTGCTGTGGCATCACAGCTCACAGCAACCTCCAATTCCTGGGCTCGAGCGAGTCTCTTGCCTCCGCCTCCCAAGTAGCTGGGACTACAAGCGCCCGCCACAACACCTGACCATTTTTTGGTTGCAGCCGTCATTGTTGATTGTCCGGCCCAGGCTGGATTCGAACCTGCCAGCTCAGGTGTACGTGGCAGGCCCTTAGCCTGTTGAGCCACAGACACAGAGCCAGGGGGTATGATTTTTTAATTGTCATGGGTCTTTGATGTCTGCCAATCTGCATGCTGCTCAGAGCTGTCAAAGCACCTAAAACAGCCACGCCACCTCGAAGTTCAGCCAGCTCCTGGAGCCTGGACCGGCCCTTGCTCGCTGCCGGCTACACTGATCGTCCGTGAGCAGCCAGTGCCAAACAAAAACATCCACAAAGTCCCTCTCGCCGCTTCCCTCCTCCAGATTGCCTCCCTGAAATTCCCTCTTGCTTCGGCCTATGGTTGCCTTCTTGCTCAGCCCCCCGGCTCATCCTCCTTGCTCTCCCATCTTGGCTATCCTGGCCCATCCCCAGGGGTTTCTCAGCCTGGCCCCGTTTTACTTCTCTATTGCTGGGTCTGTATCACCCGTAGAAGGGGCATTTTCCAACAGCGGCAGCCTTCACCCACTTGCTCCTGATGGTGGCACCTGATAGGGCAGTAGCAAAGCCTGGATATTAATGTGGGTGAATTGCTATTAACTAAACCTTCTTTAATCTTCACATTTAAAAACTTCCTTTTCATTTATTTGTGTGTGTGACACATACAGGTTGTGGCGTAACTATACAACCAAGATTCAGATCAAAAGTTCTGTAATCGTAGGACTCTGGGAGGCTGGGGTGGGTGGATCCCTTGAGCTTAGGAGTTTGAGACCAGCCTGAGCAAGAGCGAAACCCCATCTCACTAAAAGTAGAAAAACTAGCCGGGTGTTGTGTCAGGCACCTGTAGTCCCTGCTGCTCAGTCGCTTGAGCCCAAGAGTCTGTGGTTGCTGTAAGCTAGTGTGATGCCATAGTACTCTAGCCTGGGGCAACAGAGTGAGACTGTCTCAAAAAAAAAAAAGAAGAAGAAGAAAGAAAGAAAAGAGAGAGAGAGAAAAGAAAGAGGATTCACAGCCCTACAAAAGTATTCCCTGGGCCCTCTTTGTGTCCACACTCACCTCCCTGCTCAGCCCCTTGGGCACTGGCAACAGTAATTGGTTTTCCATTCCTGTGGTTTTGACATTTCAAGAATGATATTTAAGTGAAATGAGACAATAAGCAACCTTTTGAAATTGGCTTTTTCCACTAAGCTCACCCAGGTTGTGGTGTGTTCATTCCTTTTCATTGCTGAGTAGTATTCCTTGGTATATGGACATAACAGAGTTTGTTCAACCGTTCACCCCGTGAAGGCGTGGGGTTGCTGACAATTGGCTAGAATGAGTAGGCCTGCTGTGACCATCTGTGTACAGGATTTTGTATAAACATAAGCCTTTGTTTCTCTAGGGGAAAATATGCTCAGGAACATGATGGTTGGTAGCTTTGGTAGAGGTTACCAAACTGCTTTCCACAGCAGCCAGGCCATTTTACACTCCCACCCGCAAAGTGAGAAAGATCCAGTTTCTCCGCATTCTTGCCAGCATTTGCTGTTGTCACTGTTTTTTATTTTAGTTATTCTAATAAGCACATAGTAATTCCAAACTATCATTTTTAAAATGCAAGAAAGCTTTGGATCTAGGACTAAGCAAAGAGCTGTTTGACATGACACCCAACCTTAAAAGAAAAATTTCATAAAATGTATCTCATCCCAATTTGTATGGCCATCTCCTCTTACAGAGACATTCTTTCTCCCTCTCTCTCTCATTATGGGAACTGTCGTCTTCTTAAAAGGCACCATCTTTATGCCTACAGGGATGGGACATCTGCCCCAAGCTGTGCCAAATGAAATACCCCTAGTCACAGGAATTGGTGTGAAGTATAAATACAAGATGCACGTGTTCAAGGAAAAATTATTCCACAGTATTTGTTAAAGCACAGTAAGGGTGACTTCATTCAGGCCCATCGGGGTAGGTGGATCACTGTAGTGGAATTTTGCAGTGGGGGAGAGAGGTTGGGCTCAACTTTGACTGTAACCTGCACAGGTAGGAATTCTGCAGGCAAGCGGCAGGGGGAGGTCAGTGGATAGAAAATGACCAAGAGGAAGCGTCATGGATGAGGGGCGTGCTGGCTAAGCCGACCGACAGGATTCTTGCTGAAGGCAGGCCATCCCTGGGGGCTGGTGGAGGATGGGGAACCAGATCAGATATGGGGGTAGGAGTTCTTGCTAAACTGACTCAGCAGCATTCTTGCTACAACTGAGTTTGATGAGGCAGTGCACAGATGCGTGTCTAGGAGAAGATTCAGGAGGCTGATGGAAGTTTTGTCAAGCAGAGAATCTTTGTTCCAATCAATCAGAATACCTCTGGGAGTTTTCTACCTGTGGCCTGGGAAGTGGCTATGCGGCCTGAGAGGTGTCAGAGATCATACAAGACAGTTGATGTGTGATAGGAAAGGAGAGGCCGGCATGCCCAGGAGACCAGGGCAGCGGGCTCTGAATCGTCCCACATGGAGCGTCCCTCCCCACCCCACCCCCTGCTTGCTGTCCCCTCCCCAGAACTGAGGAGATCAGCACACTAGCAACCCAAATGCAATTGCCAGCACGTCCCCATTTTGTACATAGGCTGTTTGGGGGGTGGATTCCTTTTTTTTTTTTTTTCCGAGTTTCTGGCCGGGGCTGGGTTTGAACCTGCCCCCTTCAGCATATGGGGTCAGCGCCATACTCCTTTGAGCCATAGGTGCCGCCCTGGGTTCCTATTTTTTAAAGACGGGGTCTCACCCTTGCTCAGGCTGGTCTCAAACCTGTGAGCTCAGGGTAATCCACCCACCGCGGCCTCCCAGAGTGCTGGGATTATAGGCGTAAGCCCCCAGCCTGGTCATGATTTTTATTTTTTTTTAGAGGCAAGGTCCCTCTATGTTGCCCAGGCTGGTCTCACACTCAAGCTCAAGGCCCCTCTATGTTGCCCAGGCTGGTCTCACACTCAAGCTCAAGGTCCCTCTATGTTGCCCAGGCTGAGCTTAAGCTGCTGGGATTACAGGCGTGAGCCGCTGCACCTGCTCTTTTTTCTTCTGGTATAGCTTTGCTTTGCTTTTCTGGGTTGGCTCTCCTCCTCCATGTACCCTCACATCCGCTGTCCCCTCCAAAGTAACTTAGTCAACACTTGTTTCTCTGTGCTCTTTTAGCCACACACATTTATATAGAGACGTAGACATGCAAGGGTACACAAGCGTAAACCCTCGTGTACACGGTTTTCAGTCATTTCACAAAACCGTTATTTGGGGCTTTATTTGTTTATTTACTTACTTATTTATTTATTTATTTTTGGAGATGGAGTCTTGACTTTGTCACCCTTGGTAGAGTGCAGTGGCATCACAGCTCACAGCAACCTCAAACTCGGGCTCCAGCAATTCTCTTGCCTCAGCCTCCTGAGTAGCTGGGACTATAGGCACCCACCACAGCACCCGGCTATTGTTTTAGAGAGGAGGTCTTGCTCTGGCTCAGGCTAGTCTCAAACCTGTGAGCTCAGGCAATCCACCCACCTAGACCTTCCAGAGTGCTAGGATTACAGGCGTGAGCCTCCGTGCCCGACCTAAAATGGAATCACATATGGAAGTATATGCCTTCTACATCTTGTCTTAGTTGCTCAGAATTTCCTGCTGAAATAGACCCAGGTACTGGTATAACTCTAATTTATTCTTCTCAATGGCTATCTATTGCCTTTCTAATAACAATAGATTGACGGCCCTCATCCAATTGATGTTTACTCTGTGCCCTTATTTTATTCTCCCCTCTTAGTTTCTTAAAAGTCCTCTAACCTGTCCTTCCTCTACAGAAAAGGCCCTGAAAACCCAAGATCAATGAGTCATGTACTTTAAATTGCTTTTCTAATTGTGCAATGGACTTACCCTTGGGCCCTCTTTGGGGCCAGTGAATGCATTTCTAAGACAGCCTCAAAGTCAAGGTTGCAGTTTATAACTGTGTTGGGAGCAAAGGAGGTAACTTGTCTGCAGGGGGACTGAATTCAAGGCCTCATTACTGCCATCCTTGAGCCAAGGAGACAATCGGTGGCTGGAAATAATTAGCTGAGCAGACAGCCTCTATCTCCCCATGGAGCCTTAATAACCAAAACAATATTCTGAAGCAAATAAAACAAACTCGAATTCTTTGTCTACATTGGAATGGGATCATTTTTCTCAGCTTCCTCCAACACAAAACTTACTAATAGGAGTTGCTGGTTTCATAGGATAGTCACACAGGTGGTAAAAAGAGAATCCCTTATTATGTTCGTTCGCCTTGCTGACAGCTGCAGCTATTTTCACTTATGGTCTGCAGGCGTCTGAAAAGGCAGGCAGGAGCACATTCTTCTTAAATTTCCAGAGCACATCCAGCACCCCAGGTTGCCGCGAGGATGTTCTTCATCCTGGGAATGGCAGAATGAATGAGTGGCCTTCACTATTGAAGATGGAGCCCTGTGCTGGTAAGTCTCTAATTCTCCAGGGAAGAGAAAAATGAAACGTGTCCTCGGGCTGAGCCCTTGCAAAGTCCCGGCAGCCTTAGATGTTCCACAGTCGTCTCCTACTAGGTGGAAAACTTGATGTTGCTATTTATCAAAGGCAGGAAAGCAATTACGATGTTTTAGCAGGGGTAGTTTCAGATTTTGTGGGGTGCGAGAGTTACATAATTCAAAGGGGCTTTTGGAGGGGAATATAAAAGTACATGGCTTTTGCAAATTTTATAAAAATTGATGACTTGGGAACACATTGCTGGGGGCCTGGGAAAGAGCTTCTGTGGTGAGGGTCCCAGAAGCTTAAGTTCTATTGACGTCCGTGTAAACCCCCTGCTTTTGAGGACCCACCATGTGCCAGGCAGTGATTCTCAACCTGTGGGTCACGACTCCTTTGGGGGTCAAATGATCCTTTCACAGGGGTCACTTAAATACATCCTTCATATCAGATGTTTACATTGCGATTCATAATAGTCACAAAATTACAGTTATGAAGTAGCAACAAAAATAATTTTTTGGTTGGGGGTCACAACACCATGAGGAACTGTATTAAAGGGTCGCAGCGTTAGGAAGGTTGAGAACCACGGTGCTAGAGATTTCCTCATGTTCTCTAACCCTCCCAACAATCTTGGGGTGTCTATATTATCGCCTCCACATTTCCAGGGTGTTAAGAGAATGACACCTCCCTTCACTTTCTTCTTCTTTACATTTTTTTGTAGTATTTGAATTTTCCATATAATATGTATTTTCTTGATCATAAACAGCGATGAAGCCATTTTCACTGGGAAAAAATATGTGAGAAAGAGAGATTCCTGCCCACAGCCTGTGCACTGGTTTCGCTGCTATAACAGGAAGGCCCTCTGCTCCCCGGTTCTCAAGCTCCTCTCCCAAGCCCCATGACCACCCCTGCAAAAACAAAAACATCCTTTTTCTTTCTCCTGTTGAGGCTTGATATTTCTGTAATGTGACTTTTGTCTCACCATTTGTCTCACTTTCTAATTCCTCTAAGGTTTTGACATGAATCTCCCTTCCTGTTGCAGCTGAGTCTGTGAACAGTTTTGGGAGAAAGTGCTCTGAGGGTAGAGTGTGGCTCTTGAATGACTTCAGAAGAAAAGAGGGTAGCCCACCTCCACCAGGATCCCCACGGTCTGCTTGCGCCCAAAAGAGGAAAGATGTGATTTCTCAAGACTCTGGGAAGGGAATCTTTGTTATATTGGACAGAGATGGCTTTGTTCTCCATGATGGCAGGGCTGGTAGCAGTGGGTGAAACTGAGAAGGACAAGATAGTGTGTCTAGAAGAAAAAGTTCCATAGGAGAACAGGTCCCATGCGAAGAACTGAGTTTTCATCACTATGAGTATTCACCCTGAGACTGATGCAGTGACATTTTAGAAGGAATTCTAGCTCTTTAGGAGATTCAGCTAGGCCCTGCACATATTAAGGCCTCTAGTTCTTACCATTCTACTGAGCTAAGGATTTGGGGGGCTATAGAAGCGTCTACATCCCACACACCACATTCTTCATTCTGCAAAATATTCTGGTTGATTCTGTCACATAAACTATATGTTCTTACAGACCCAAAGATCATTTTTCTCTAAGAAAAATTTATAACAGAAGGACTCCATTCAGCATAGCCTAGAAAATAATAGGATTTAAAAAATATTTCCAAGTACAGGAAGGAATTGAAAGTAACTATCTGCTTGAGCACGTATTTTTTTATAGTCTTATTCCTACTCCGAAGACTAGTTTTACAGATAACCAAAGGTAAGTTAGAAAATCTAAGTGAGAAAGCCAGCTGATCTGGACTTTTTTTTCTTTGAGACAGAGTCTTATTTTGTCGCTCTTGGTAGAGTGCCATCGCATCACAGCTCACAGCAACCTCAAATTCTTGTGCTTAAGCGATTCTCTTGTCTCAGCCTCCCAAGTAGCTGGGACTAGAGGTGCCTACTACAGTGTCTAGCTATTTCTTTTTGTTTAGCAGGCCAGGGCCAGGTTCAAACCCACCAGCCCCAGAGCACGTGGCCAGCACCCTAACCACTGAGCTACAGGTGCTGCCCAAGATCTGCCCAAGTTTGGTTTTTTTGTCTGAACTTCTACATGGTAATCAGACTTAAAAAATGACAGATGTTCTTTTTTTATTATAGTAAATTTCAAAGATTCCCCCAAATACAAGATTCTAACAAACTCTCCCCTCGATTCAACAATGATCAACATTCTGCCATCTTGTTTTGTTTTTCTTGCCACTTTTTTCTTTGAGTATTCAAAAACAAATCCAAGACATCAAACACTTCATTTGTAACTCTTTTAAGTTGAAGTATCTAACTCAGAACAATAGTTCAGTACTCTGCCCAAGAGTAAACACCCATGACGTCACCTCCTCACTCCATGAGGAACATTTGTCCCTCATGGAGGCCTCATCATGTCTCTTCTTTCTTCCTCAAAGTTACCCACTATCTACGCTTCTTACACATACCATCACGTGTGCCTATTTTATCTTTATGTAAGTGGAATCATACCATATGGATTTTTCTGTCCCTGGCTTGCTTTCTTTCATTTCACATTATGTTTATAAAGTCCACCCAACTGGGTGTACATAGTAGTAATTCCTTCTCTTTTATTGTCATGTAGTATTCTGTTGAACAAATGTACCACAATTTGTTTATCTCTTCAACTATTCATGAACATTGGGTGGTTTCCAGGGAGCTATTAAGAACATTCTTGGATTATTCAAAAAAGTCAAAAGTTAGAAGGAGCGCAAGTGTCCAGTAACAGATAAATGGTTAAGTAAAATGTGGTCTGGCCACACAGTAGAAAATTATTCAGCCTTAAAAAGGATTGAATACTTGCTACCACGTGGAAGAATTGTGAGGGCATTATGCCAAGTGAAATAAGCCAGATACAAAAAGACAAATAATGTATGATTCCACTTACATGAGAGTAAATTCATAGAGCCAGAAAATAGGATGCTGGTTGCCAAGGGGTGGAGGCAGGATAGGAATTAGTGCTTAGTGAATACAGAGTTTCAGTTTGGGAAGAAAAACAATTCTGAAGATGGATGTGGGTGGCGATTGCATAATAATGTGAACGTACTTAATCCCATTGGATTGTGCACTTAAAAAATGGTTAAAATGGTAAGTTTTATGTATATCTTAACCCCTCCCCACCCAAAAAAAGGAACAATGCTGCATTGCACATGCTAGCACATGACCTTTGGCGAAGGCCCATGACTTTTGGTGAAGGCACATGACCTTTGGTGAAGGCCCATGACCTTTGGTGAAAGCACATGACCTTTGGTGAAGGCCCATGACCTTTGGTGAAAGCACATGACCTTTGGTGAAGGCCCATGACCTTTGGTGAAAGCACATGATCTTTGGTGAAGGCCCATGACCTTTGGTGAAAGCACATGACCTTTGGTGAAAGTCTTAAAACAACAACACACATGTATAATCTCATGTCAGGAGTCTGGGCACAGCTTAACTGGGTCCTATGCTCGGGGTTTCATAGGGCTGCAGTCAAAACATCAGAGGAGCTGGGTCTGTCTCATCTCAGGCTGGAGTAGTTTTCCAAGCTCACATGGTCGCTGGCAGTGTCTGAGTCCTCACAGTGTGCATCACGGGTGCGGTGGCTCACGCCTGTCATCCCAACAGTCTGGGGAGGCCATGGTGGGTGGGGATTGCTTGAGCTCAGGAGTTCCAGACCAGCCTGAGCAAGAGCGAGACCCTGTCTCTAAAAATAGCTGGGCATTGTGGCGGGAGCCTGTTGTCCCAGCTGCTCAGGAGGCTGAGACAAGAGGATCTCTTGAACCTAAAAGTTGGAGTGTGCTGTGAGCTATGACGCCACAGTACTTGACTGAGGCAACAAAGTGAAACTCTGTCTCAAAAACAAATAAAATCTCTTTTCTGGGATGCCAATCATGCTGGCATCATAGACCTCAACCACCTCTGAGCTTTTCACAGGTGCCCTGACCCGTTCCATCAGAATCAACTTGTGTGGCTGAAGTCCTACATGAAGCACCATCTGTGTACTGTCCTGGCGTCGTCTTCAGTGCTGGGAGGCAATGGGTGGGGAAGATCTTGGCTGAGGCCTAGTACAGCCCAGACCTGGAACTGGGACTCCCCTTCAGTCTCAGCCAGTAGGGGACAAGAGACTGTGGCCAGACGTTCCCCTGACCTGTCCTTCAGATGGTCTCTGCTGAAAGATACTCCATCCCCTTCTCAGAGGTCCCCGTGGAACTGAGCCTTTGAGATATCTCCCTTGTTACTTCTTAAACCTCAACTGCTTCATTTAAAACAAATTATTTTCTAATTTGTTTTTCTAACTTAGCATCAGGATCTAGAAAATATGAGATGTATTTATCAATAAGGACCCTTAAATAGAGAGGGGATGTGGGTGTATCTTATGTATATGCCAAGCTCCTAAATGGTTTTTTAGCTTTTTATTGTGAGCTTATTTTAGACAAACAGAAAAGTTAGAAAAATATTAATAGTTGAAAGTTCCTGAACTTCCCTAATTTTAGCATCTTACCTGACCACGGCACAGGGACCCAAACCAGAGGATTGGCACAATACTATTCATGGAATTGTAGGCTTAATCGAATGCCACCATTTCTTCCCTCAATGTCCTCTCTCTGTTCCAGCACCCCGCTCAGCGGCCCACATTCCTTTAGTTGGAAGTCTCCTCCAGTCTGTGATAGTTCCTCAGGATCTTGCCTTTCATGACACCTTTGAAGAGTCCTGGTCCATTGTTTTGTACAATATCCCTCCATTTGGGTTTGAGGGATGTTTCTGATGATTAGAAGGTGACAGGGTTTCTGGCAAAAATGTCAGAGAAATACTGTTGTTTCTCTCTCAGTGCCGCAGACACTAAGGTGCCCAGAGTCAAAACACACCGGTAACGTTCACCTTGATCTCTGGGTTAAGGGAGCTTCTGCCAGTTTCTTTCCTGTAAAGCTTCTCTCTCCCAGGGAGATACTGTTAGACTGCGTCAATATTCTGTTTCTCCCCAAACTTGCGCTTCTTTTAGCTACTCTCAGTAATCCATACGGCGTCGTGCCAGTCACGACGATGGGCACACCTCATTTCAGTGCCTTGTGCTTTTATTGCAAACGGAAGGTTTGGGGCAACTGGGCTTGAAACTAATCTTTTGGCACCATGTTTCCAATGGCATGTGCTTTCTTGATGTGTCTCTGTCACATTTTGGTAATTCTCACAATATTCCAAATCTTTTCATTATTATTGTATTTGTTATGGTGATCTGTGATCCGTGATCTTTGGTGTTACCATCATCAATTGTGGGGGGGCAGCCACACACCACATCCATTTAAGACAGCAAGCTTCAATGATAAATGTGTGTGTTCTGACTGCTCCACCGACCTGCGATCCCCTGTCTGGCCCCCTCTCCTCAGGCCTCCCTACTCTCGGAGACACAATGAGTAAGCCAGTGAATAACCCTCAATGGCCTCGAAGTGTTTCATTGAAAGGGAGAGTCACATGTCTCTCACTTTAAAGCGCGAACTGATTAAGCTTCATGAGGAAGGCATGTGGAAAGCTGAGATAGGCCAAAAGCTCAGCCTCTTGTGCCAAACGGCCAAGTTGTGAACACACAGGAAAATTCTTGAAGGAAGTAGAAAGCACTACGCCAGTGAACACACACATGATAAGAAAGTGAAATAGCCTTACTGTTGAGTTAGAGGAAGTTTGGGTGGTCGGGAGAGAAGATCAAACCAGCCACAACATTCTCTTCAGTCAAAGCCGAATCCAGAGCAAGGCATCACTTTTCGTTTCTATGAAAGGCTGAGAGAGGTGAGGAAGCTGCAGAAGAAGAGATGGAAGCTGGCAGAGGGTGGCTCATGAGGTTTAAGGAAAGAAGCCATGTCCATCACATGAAAGTGCAGGGTCAAGCAGGAAGGGCTGGTGTCAAAGCTGCAAGAAGCTACCCAGAAGGTCCAGCCAAGATTACAGATGGAGGTGGTTACACTGAACAGCAGATTTCAGTGTAGACGAAACGCCTAATATTGGAAGATGATGACATCTGGGACCTTCACAGAGAGAAGTCAGTGCCTGGCTTCAATGGAAAGGGTGACTCCCTTGTTAGGAGCAAATGCAGGTTGTGTCTTTAAGTTGAAGCTCATTTCCCATTCCGAAAATCCTAGGGCCTTTAAGAATTGTGCTAACTCTGGCCTGGAGTAGTGGCTCATGTCTCTAATCCTAGCACTCTGGAAGGCCAAAGTGAGAGGATCACTTGAGCTAAAGAGTTCAAGACCAGCCTGAGCAAGAACAAGACCCCTTGTCTACTAAAATTTTTAAAATGTTAGCCAGGCATTGTGGTGCTCCTGTAGTCCCAGCTACCTGGGAAGCTGAGGTAGGAGGATCACTGAGCCCAGGAGTTTGGGTTGAGTGATACATCTCTGAAGCCTCTGCACCCTACCGGGGGGGACAAAGCAAGACTCTGTCTTGGAAAAAAAAAAATTATGCTGAATATGCTTTACCTATGTTCCATAAATAGAAAAACAAAGCCTGAATAACAGCACATCTGTTTACAGCATGGTCAACTGAATACTTTAGCTCTACCATTGGGAACTCCTGCTCAGTAAAAAAAGTTCCTTTCAAAATATTATAGCTCATTGACAGCGCACCTGGTCACCGAAGAGGTCTGATGGGGATGTACAAAGAGATGAATATGTTTTTCATGATTGCTGCCAGGACATCCATTCTGCAGCCCTTGGATCAAGGAGTAATTGACTTTCAAGTCTTAATATTTCAGGAATATGTTTCATAAGGTTACAGATACCAGAGATGGAGATTTCTCAGCTAGATCTGGCCAAAGTAAATTAAAAATCTGAAAAGAATAAAGAATTCAACATTCTAGGTGCCATCAAGAACATTAGGGATTCATGGGAAAGGTGAAAATATCAACATGAATGAGAGTTTGGAAGAAGTTGGTTCCAATCCTTCTGGATGACTTTGAGAGGTTTAAGGATTTGGCCAATACAGATGGCAGTGGAAATAGCAATAGAACTAGAATTAGAAGTGGAGCCTGAAGATGTGACTAAATTGTTTCAAACTCAGGATGAAACTTAAACAGGTGAACAGCTGCTTCTTACTGGAGGAGCAAAGAAAGTGGTTTCTTGAAATGGACGCTACTCCTGATGAAGCTACAACCATTATTGAAAAGACAAGAAAGGATTTAGAATATTAAATGAACTTAGGTAATAAAGCAGGAGTAGGGTTTGAAAATATTGAGTCCAATCTTTTTTTTTTTTTTTTTTTAGATAGGATCTCCCTTTGTCACCCAGGCTGGAATGCAGTATCCTCATCATAGCTCACTGCAGCCTCAAACTCCTGGGCTCAAACAATCCTCCTGACTTAGCCTCCCAAGTAGCTAGGACTACAAGCAGGAACCACTACATCTAGTAAATTTTTGTCTTTTTTTGTAGAGATGAGATCTTGCTCTTGCTCAGGCTGATCTTGAACTCCTGGTCTCAAGCAATCCTCCTGCCTCAACCTCCCAATCCTCTTGCAACCTCCCCTGCACCGAGCCTGACTCAAATTTTTAAAGGAACTCTACTATGAATAAAATGCTGTCAAACTACATTACATACTACAGAGAAATCTTTTGTGAAAGGAAGGCTCAATCCACAAACTTCATTGTTGTCTTATTTTAAGAAACTGTCACAGCCATCCCAGCCTTCAACAATCACTACCCTGATCAGTCAGTAGCCATCAACACTAAGGCATGACCCTCCACCTGCAAAAAAGATTATGAGTCACTAAAGGCTCAGATGATCATTAGCATCTTTTAGTAATAAAGCATTTTTAAATTAAGGCACATACATTGTTTTTCAAGACATAATGCTATTGCATATTTAATAGACTACAATTATTGAAAACATAACTTTTATATGCACTGGGAAGCCAAAAAATTTGTGTGACTCACTTTATTGCAATACGTGCTTTATTGCAGTGATTGGGAGCTGAACCCACAATATCGCCAAAGTATGCCTCCATGTGTTAGACTAATGTCAGTTTTCTAGTTCCTTCTACATTTATTAGTTGGAATTCCTCTGTAAGAAAGAACTATCCTTCCTCCCTATGTATTCATTTATTTGATTATTTCTACCAGTATGGAATCATGAAAATTATTTTACTCTATGGGCTAAAATTTAATTATAGTATAATTAATTTATACTAATTAATATAGTATATTAATTTAACATAATCACCCATTTAGTTTTTGCTCACATTGTTCCAGGTTGGACATTAGGAGCCCCTTCAAGTTGAGTCCTATGTTTTTTAACAAGCCCTCATTCTTTTTTGAGCAATTTCCTACTTCTGGCACCACAAGATATTCTGGGATCATATTGGGTTTTCTCTGCCACAGCCCTGGGATTAACCTCTTCTCTGAAGAGCCCTGGATCTTTTCGTTGAAAAATGGTGTTTAGAAACCAAGCTCTGGATGCTAGAGGTGCTCGTTGTGACAGAGGTGTCGCTGCTTCTAAGTGCTCTCGATAGATGGAACTAGGACGTGCATGTGTGCTGATCCACATGTCCACACACCGCCCGTATTTCTATATCTGTGTGGATATATTTACAACCATAAATTCATAATCGACATCTCCAATGCTAATCCAGGACCGCTTTCGTACCATTTTAGCCTTTCTTTCTATTTCAGACTTCTTTCTCCAACAATGAGAAACCTAGCTTCCATCATCTACAGTATTCTTATTTATTTACTCAATCCTAGTACACCCATGGTAATTTCAGAATTTCTAATCCATACCCCTGTGAGAAACCTGTTTACTAACAAGAGCACAGTGCTTATGTGCCTTTCTTGTGTTAACCAGTGAGGGTTAACTACCTAGGTTAGTTCTTTTCCTGCCTTTCCCTTGAGTGTAGTTACACAATGCGTTTGTGATATAGTTAAGGCTCATTCTTTGTCGTTTGTGCTTATGTTGGCTATTTAAAGGGTGTGTGAAACATTACTAGAGTTCTAAGAATAAGAGCTACATGAAAGGTGGACTCAAAAAAAAGTCACTACTTCCTAATCTTCAATACCCCAATTTTATCCACCCCTATTCCCACCCCTCTCCCCTGTAGGTAATCAGGCAAACTATTTTTCTTTTAAACAAATGAGTACACACGTGTATTTTCTTTCTTTCTTTCTTTTCTTTCTTTCTTTCTTTCTTTCTTTCTTTCTTTCTTTCTTTCCTTCTTTCCTTCTTTCCTTCTTTCCTTCTTTCCTTCTTTCTTTTCTTTTCTTTTCTTTTGAAACAAAGTCTCACTTTGCCACCCTCAGTACAGTGCAATGGCGTCACAGCTCACAGCAACCTCTAACTCTTGGGCTTAAGAGATTCTCTGGCATCACAGCCCACAGCAACCTCAAACTCTTTAGCTTAAGGGATTCTCTTGCCTCAGCCTCCTGAGTAGCTGTGAGTTCAATCACTCGCCACAACACCTGGCTATTTTTGTTGTTGTTGTTGTTATTGTTGTTGCAGTTGTTTAGTTGGCAGGGGCTGGATTCAAACCCACCACCTTTGGTGTATGTGGCCGACGCCATAACCACTGTGCATAGGCTCTGAGCCAGGCCACAGATTCTACCAAAGATTTAACTCCAATTCTGCACAATTCCATCCAGAAAACAGAAAGGGAGGGGATACTTTCTAATTTACTTTATGAACTTAGTATGTGTATTACTTCTGAAACTACCCCAGCACGGGAAGGAAAGGAGCACCTCATTACTGCTAGACCTGACAAATCCAAGTCTCCATGTGGTCTCCACTGATACCACATTGCAGAAGGGAGAAGCTTATTATGAGTCAGCAGAGATGAAAATCCTGGCTCCTGACTTGGCATTCTCTGACACCACCCTGGCAGGGTGTTGCAGCACCTCCTTACTGCCTTCCTAGCTCCCCACTCAACGTTTGTTGATGTGGCTGGTGGTGGGGCCAGGCTGTGGTGTCTGGCTGGAGTACAGTAGTTATTGCAAAATGTTTTCTTTCTTATTAGTCTACCCTTTTCATGGTCCTTGGCTAGAGAGCATAGATTTTTACTGAGATTTTTTTTTTTGTCTGTTCCTGGTGGCATTTCTGGGTTGCTAGTTTCTTCATCCCCATGTCTGGGATATATAACAAAAGCCAGGGAACTCAACACCACAGTGTTCTTTGTGTCTCAAGGTCCCTAGCCAATCTGGTCTATCTTCTCTTCATCTTTCAGAGTCTTCGTACGTTTGTTCCATATACAATGTACAGAATTTTAGTTGTACCTGGAAGGAAAAGTATAGAAAATTATGTCTACTCCCTATCTTGGAGGAGGAAGTCTTCTTGATAAGTTTTCTTTTTCACAGTGGCTTAAAATATTTATATTTGTTTTTACATGAAGAAATGCAAATATACAAACTATAACAATATACAAAATAATATATCTGTATGTATAATATACAGAAATACAAATAATTTTGAACAAATTTTGTTTTATGCATATGCTTATATGACAATATTTTATATTTTTCTATACCATATCTCATTCATCCTACCTTTTTTTTTTTTTTGAGACAGAGCCTCAAGCTGTCACTTTGGGTAGAGTGCTGTGGCATCACAGCTCATAGCAACCTCCAGCTCCTGGGCCCAAGTGAGTCTCCTGCCTCCACCTCCCAAGTAGCTGGGACTACAGGCGTCCGCCACAACACCCAGCCATTTTTTTGTTGTTTGGGGGCCCCAGGCTGGATTTGAACCTGCCAGCTCAGGTGTGTGTGGCTGGCGCCTTAGCCTCTTGAGCCACAGGCGCCAAGTCCATCCTACTTGTTTTTAATGGTTTACTTATGGACTGACAGTGTATGCTGGTCCTACACTAAGATGTAGGCCATTTGAATGTTTCTAGGCATCAAGACAGAAGAAATGAATTCTAATTGTCTTTTGAGGCTAGGTGTGTTTCTTGAAGACAGCAAATGGATGGCTTGTATTTTTTAATCCAATCAGCCAATCTATGCCTCTTCAGTGGGGAAGTCAAGCCATTAACATTTATTGAGATAATTGATAAGTGTGGTAGCATTATATTCATCTTATTTTGTGAAAGTCCATTGCATAGTTTTGTCTTTCACATCATTGTGGGAGCTAGGCTCTGTCCTTTAATTTCTGGATGTTTACTTTGCTGGTGGTCCATTGTGATGGTCAGTGTGTAGAACAGGTTGAAGTATTTCCTGTAGAGCTGGTCTTGTTGTGGCAAATTTCTTCAATGTTTGCATATCAGTAAAAGATTTGATTTCTCCGTCAATTTTAAAGCTTAGCTGAGTGGGATGTAGAATTCTGGGCTGGAAATTCTTCTTTTTAAGTAGATTAACCAGGTGGTGCCTGTGGCTCAGTGAGTAGGGTGCCAGCCCCATATACTGAGGGTGGTGGGTTCAAACCTGGCACTGGACAAACTGCAACAACAACAACAAAAATAGCTGGGTATTGTGGCAGGCACCTGTGGTTCTAAGAGAAGGGACTGAGGAGGCTGAGCAAGAGAATCGCCTAAGCCCTGGAGTTGGAGGTTGCTGTGAGCTGTGTGACCCCATGGCACTCTACCGATGAAGTGAGACTCTGTCTCTACAAAAAAAAAAAAAAAAAAAGTAGATGACCAGTGTCTTCTGGCTTGAAAAGTTTCATTAGAGAAGTCGGCTGTCACCCTGATGGATTTGCCCCTGTAAATGAATTGGTGCTTACTCCTGACAGCTTGCAGAATCGTTTCTTTTGTCTTGACTTTGGACAGGTTCATCACAATGTGTCTTGGAGAAACTCTATTAGAGTTGAGGCACCTTGGGGTCTGATATCCCTCTGAAAGGAGTGTGTCAGAATCTTTAGTGATATTTGGGACATTTTCATTTATAATATTATAATATTCTCTAATATGGCTTCCATTCCTCTGGGGCATTCTTCTTCTCCTTCTGGGATACCTATAACTGGTATGTTTGAATGCTTCATAAAGTCTCATAATTCTATCAGTGAATGTTCTGCTTTCTCTCTCTTCTTTTATTCCTCTTTAACTATCTGAGTTATCTCAAGAGCTTTGTCCACTACTTCTGAGATTCTTTCTTCTGCATGGGCTAATCTGTTGTTGATACTTTCTATTGCATCTTTAAGTTCCCTAACTGACTGCTTTAATTCCTTCAGCTCTGCTATATCCTTTCTATATTCTTTATATCGGTCATCTCTTATTTGATTCTGTTTTTGGATTTCCTTTTGGTTATCTTCCACTTTTTCAGCAATTTCCTTCATTGTTTTTTGGTTATTTTCCACTTTCTCAGCAAGTCCCTTCATTGTTTTCATCATCTGTATTTTAAATTCCTCTTCTGTCATTTCTAACATTTCTTTGTAGGTGGACCCCTCTGTGGCAGCTACCTCTTGATCCCTTGTGGGGGTTTCTCTGGACTGGTTTTTCATGTGGCCAGGATTTTTCTGCTGATTGTTCCTCATGAGTGTTTTCTTTTATCTGTTTCCTTGCCCTAATTTTCCTTTCACTTCCTCTTGCTCTTTAAGTTACAAGGCCTCTGGACTCAGGTTTTGATGAGCCCTTTTGGTACAGGACCAGAAGGATGGATGAGAAGATTGAAGAAGAAGGAGGTAAAAAAAGATTTTTTTAAAAAAAGAAAAAAGAGAAAGGAGAGGGGGTGATAAAAGGGAATATTGACAAAGAGAAGAGAGGCACAGAAAAAGGGAGACAGGAGTAATATAGGTGTACACTAGGGTACTTTCACCCATCCTTAAAAACCCCTAACCTGTGAGGGTGCTGGATTGGGTGGTTTCCTTGAGGTCAGTAGCTCTTTGCCAGCCTGTTCAGACACAGTACCCCACCTCCACCAGGTAGAGAGGAAAGACAAAAATACTGTAAATCAAACTGAAGCAAATAAAAACCCTTACAGGATAAAATTGGGGGTAAAAACCAAATAATAGGTGCAGAAACACTAGCAAAAATGAAGTTCTAAATGTTAAAGGAGGCAACAATGGAAAATTATATTCAAATTAGAAAAATGAAGAAAGAAAAGAAAAAAAGAGAAAAATCTAGAGGGAAAATGTTGAAATAAAAAAACAAAAACAAAGCAGTATATATATCTTGCTGAATATTGTCTAGGCAACAGGTGATCTTCTGGCGCATGAGATGTTAATCACAATGCTGATACAGCTGTACGAGATGGAGACTGGAGGCCTCTTCTGATTTCTCAAGGGTTGAAAACCTTAATCTCTCCTCTGCCCGCTTAAAAGACACTTTAAACTGTTAACCTTGGCTAAGCAGATGCTTTCCCAGGAAAGCACTTGTTGCTGGGATTACTACTGAAGTGGCTGCCTGCTTAACCAGTGCACCAAAACTGGTCTCACTCTATGCCCCTGAGGGCCAAGGCTGTAAGGCAGCCCTGTTATTGTCAAACGCTGAAACCTCTGCTCTTCCCCCACATCTCAGTTCCCGCCTTTGCGCTGCTCAGTCACTAGATTACTCACCCAAGTTCTCCCTACCCGATCCTCGCTCTGAGACCCTGAGAGCGGAGCCTGCAGGGTCAGTTCTCCCACAGTGGCTGTGCAGTTGGCCCACAACCAAACAATATTAACTTCCTTCCACCTCAGTGGCTCAGTCCAGGGCCCTAGACAACGCTTAAAGCCATCCACACTCTCATCCACGTTCTCCCAAGATAGTTCAACCGAGTGCCCAAGTCCAAAAAAACAAAACAGCCCACAGGTAAGGTCTTCCCTGTTTGCAATCTCACTGCTGCTGTAATTACCACTGTGGGAGGCCTCTGACAGAAAGAAGGCAAGCAACCACTTACCAGTTCTCCACTGCTTTTATCCTCCATGTGGGGTCCAGAAGTGTCTCGCTGTCTTCCTGTGTCCCCAAAGGGGTGTTTCTGGGCAGATCCCACCAGCCAGAGATGCCTAGAGTCTTCTCTGCCCAATTGCACCGTGCCTGGTTGCAAAGAAGCTGTTACCCTGCCACCATCTTCTCCTCCCTCATGACAGAAGAAATGAGATTAAATTGTGCACTATTTTCTTTTTTTTGAGACAGAGCCTCAAGCTGTTGCCCTGGGTAGAGTGCTGTGGCATCACAGCTCACAGCAACCTCCAATTCCTGGGCTCAAGCGAGTCTCCTGCCTCCGCCTCCCAAGTAGCTGGGACTGCAGGCACCTGCCACAATGCCCGGCCATTTTTGTTTTGGTTGCAGCCGTCACTGCTGTCTGGCAGGCCCAGGCTGGATTCGAACCCGCCAGCCTAGGTGTACGTGGCTGGCGCCTTAGCCCGCTGAGCCACAGGCGCCGAGCCACTATTTCTTTTTTTAATCACAGATTTTATTTTTTTATTTCAGAATGTTACAGGGGTTCACATATTTTGGTTACATAGTATTTTTGTATTTTTTATATGAAAACTACAAGTGTGCCCTTTACCCAGAATGAGTGCATTATACTCTTCTTCTATATAACAAATAGAAGAAGATACATAGTAAGAAGGTAGATGTAAAGTCAAGCATATCAATGATCACATAAAATTATAAATGATTAACACACCCCAATTAAAAGGCAAGATTTAACTATATGCCAATTTCAAGAAATTCACTTTAAACATAAAGTCACTAGTAGGATAAAACTAAATGTATGGATAAAGATATGCATTGCTAACACTAATCAAAAGAAAGCCAAAGCAGTTATATTAATATCAGACAAAGTAGAATGCAGAGTAAAAACATTATAATGGGTAAAGAACAGTATTTCATAATGATAAAAGGGTCCATTCTTCATGAGAATGCAGGAAGCCTAAATATTTATGTGCCTAATAACAGAGTTTAAAATTACATGTGGCAAAAAATAGAACTAAAAGATAGAATTATAAGAAAAATTCCCCAAATCCACAATTATAGTTGGAGACTTCAGCACCCCTCTCTGAACAAATAATAGGAAAGGTAAATAGAAGATCATTAAGGATATCAAAGATGTGGAAAACACTATTATCTAATTGACATTTGCAGAATGCTCTACCACCAACATGCTTACCCAGTGACTAAGATAGGACATATTCTGGGCCATAAAATAAGTCTTAATGAATGTAAAAGTATTCAAACAAAGCATTTTCTCTAACTGCAATGGAATTAAATTAGAAATGAATAACAGAAAGACATGGGGATATTCCTTAAATATTTAAAAACAAAGTAACACACTTCTACATGATGCATTCTTCAACTAGAGGTCCAAAACACTTTAAAACTATTTTTAACAAATGAAAATGAAAACACAAGATGCCAAAATTTGTGATAAACAGATAAAGCAGAGTGCTTAGAGGAAAATTTAGAGCACTAAATGCCCTAAAGAGAAGAGAATCCAGTTCTAAGTCCTCAAATCGATGACTTCAACTTAAAGATCTAGAAAAAGGAGAACAATCTTCACCTAAGTAGGCAATTAAAGATCAAAGTAGAAATCAGTAATATAAAAAATATAAAAACAATAGAGAGGCTTGGCGCCTGTGGCTCAGTGGCTAGGGTGCCAGCCACATACATCAGAGTTGGTGGGTTTGAACCCAGCCCAGGCCTGCCAAACAACAATGACAACTACAACAACAACAAAAAAAGCCAGGCGTTGTGCTGGGCACCTGTAGTCCCAGCTACTTGGGAGGCTGAGGCAAGAGAATGACTTAAGCTCAAGAGTTTGAGGTTGCTATAAGCTGTGACACCACAGCACTGTACCGAGGGTGACATAGTGAGACTCTATCTCAGAAAAATAAAAGTATTTGCTCTAGGTAAGGCTTGAACTCACAACCTCGGCATTGCTATGCTGTCATATTAGTAACATGTGCTAACTGATTGCACCACTGGAGCTCCGGCTACCCCATTGGTCAGCAGAGTACTTCAGTTGTTCTTAGCTACGTGACCTCATTGGACAGCTCTGCCTTGTGTTCCATATGCAAATAAAATTTTAAAAAAATAGCCAGGCATTGTGGCAGGTGCCTGTAGTCCCAGCTACCTGGGAGAGTGAGGCAAGAGAGTTGCTTAAGCCCAAGAATTTGAGATTGCTGTGAGCTGTGATACCACGGCACTCTACCCAGGGCGACATAGTGAGACTCTGTCTCAGGAAAAAAAAAAAAAGGGAGGAAATCAATGAAACTTAAAGTTACCCCTTTAAGAAGACAGATGACAACAATATATTATAGGACATGGGAAGCAAGTTGATGGGAGGTTGCTCGATGGATATAAAGTGTGTTGCTTCAGTGACATCCAATGAAAGCTCTGACTTGGACAGAATGCAATGTAGCAATGTAACAAAATTGCACTTGTACCCCACAATTATATGCAATAAAAAATGGAAAGAATATATCAATAAACTTCCAACCAGACTGATCAAAGCATAAAGAGAAACGTTATAAACAACTAATATGGAATGAGAGAAATGATATCACTACAGAGTTTACAGCTCCTAAGAGGACAATAGGGGAATGTTGTGAACAACTAACTTTGTGCTTATAAATTTAACACAGATGAAATGGACAAATTCTTTTTTTTTTTTTTTTTTGCCAGGGCCGGGTTTGAACCTGCCACCTCTGGTATATGGGGCCAGGGCCCTGTTCCTTTGAGCCACAGGCGCCACCCTGAAATGGACAAATTCTTTGAAACAGCCTACTAAAACTCACTTAAGAAGAAATACATGACGTGAATAGCCATCTATTAAATTTTTTTTATTAATTGAGTCAGAGTCTCTCTTTGTTGCCCTTTGCAGAGTGTCATGGTGTCATAACTCACAGCTACCTCAAACTCTTGGGCTCAAACGTTTCTCTTGCCTCAGCCTACCTAGTAGCTGGGACTACAAGTACCTGCCACAACACCTGGCTTTTTAAATTTTTTTAGCAGGCCCAGGCTGGGTTCAAACCCACCATCCCCGGTGCATGTAGCTGGCACCCTAACCACTGAGCTACAGGTGCCCAGCCTATTAAAGAAATTGAACTTGAGGCTGACCATGGTGTTTCATGCCTGTTAGTCTAACACTCTGGGAGGCTGAAGGGGGTGGATTGCTTGAGCTCCGGAGTTCCAGACCAGCCTTAGCAATTGTGAGACCCCTGTCTCTACTAACAATAGAAAAAAAAAAAAAAAACTAGCTGCATGGGCATTGTCACAGGGTCTTGTAGCCCCAGCTGAGATGGGAGGATCTCTTGAGCCCATGAATTTGAGGTTGCTATGAGCTATGACGCCATGGCACTCTACCCAGGGCAACAGAGCAAGTCTCTATTGAGAGAGACAGAGAGATCTGTCTCCAGGAAAAGTAGCTGAGCATAATGATGCACACCTATTATCCCAGCTACTCCAAAGGCTGAGGTAAGAGGATCACTTAAGCCCAAGGGTCTGAGGTTGCTGTGAGCTATAATGATGTCACAGCACTCTACCTAGGGCAAAAAAAGTGAGACTCTGTCTCAAAAAACAAACAAAAAAAAAGGGCATTGAATTTGTTATTGAAAACATTACCACAAAAGCTTCAAGCCCAAATGAATCAATGAATCCTACCCAACATCTAAGAAAGAAATATTAATTCTATACAAACTCTTCTAGAAAAAGAAGTTTGAATACCTCCTAATTCATTCTATGAAGCCAATATTAATATGATACCAAAACTATACAAAGGAATCACAAGAAATGGAAACTACAGACAATCTTTTATGATCATAGAAATAAAAATTCTTTTTTTTTTTTTTTTTTGAGACAGAGCCTCAAGCTGTCACCCTGGATAGAGTCCTATAGCATCACAGCTCATAGCAACTTCCAACCCCTGGGCTCAAGAAAGTCTCTTGCATCTGCCTCCCAATTAGCTGGGAGTATAGTCAACCACCACAACGCCCGGCCATTTTTTGGTTGCAGCCGTAATTGTTGTTTGGTGGGCCCAGGCTGGATTCGAACCCGCCAGCTCAGGTGTACGTGGCTGGCGCCTTAGCCCGCTGAGCCACAGGCGCCGAGCCTTT